>CM074720.1:14057164-14058567 GCA_037306005.1 Rhinophrynus dorsalis | reverse complement strand
AACATTCCACACTACTCTCCCTCCAACCTGCCTCTCCGTCAGTCAGATACTGACATTCCACAGTGCTCTCCCTCCCACTTATCTCTCTCCTTTTTAGCAAGATACTAACATTCCACACTGCTCTCCCTCCAACCTGCCTCTCCCTGTTAGCAAGATACTAACATTCCACAATGCTCTCCCTCCCACTTATCTCTCTCCTTTTTAGCAAGATACTAACATTCCACACTGCTCTCCCTCCCACCTGCCTCTCCCTGTCATCCAGATACTGACATTCCACACTGCTCTCCCTCCCACCTGCCACGCCCAGCCAGACAGATATTAACATTCCACATTACTCTCCCTCTTACCTCCTACTCCCTGCCAGCCAGATACTAACATTCCACACTGCTCTCCCTCCCACCTGCCTCTCCGTCAGTCAGATACTGACATTCCACAGTGCTCTCCCTCCCACTTATCTCTCTCCTTTTTAGCAAGATACTAACATTCCACACTGCTCTCCCTCCAACCTGCCTCTCCCTGTTAGCAAGATACTAACATTCCACAATGCTCTCCCTCCCACCTGCCTCTCCCTGTCATCCAGATACTGACATTCCACACTGCTCTCCCTCCCACCTGCCACGCCCAGCCAGACAGATACTAGCATTCCACATTACTCTCCCTCTTACCTCCTACTCCCTGCCAGCCAGATACTAACATTCCACACTGCTCTCCCTCCCACCTGCCTCTCCGTCAGTCAGATACTGACATTCCACAGTGCTCTCCCTCCCACTTATCTCTCTCCTTTTTAGCAAGATACTAACATTCCACACTGCTCTCCCTCCAACCTGCCTCTCCCTGTTAGCAAGATACTAACATTCCACAATGCTCTCCCTCCCACTTATCTCTCTCCTTTTTAGCAAGATACTAACATTCCACACTGCTCTCCCTCCCACCTGCCTCTCCCTGTCATCCAGATACTGACATTCCACACTGCTCTCCCTCCCACCTGCCACGCCCAGCCAGACAGATACTAACATTCCACATTGCTCTCCCTCTTACCTCCTACTCCCTGCCAGCCAGAGACTAACATTCCACACTACTCTCCCTCCCACCTGCCACACCTAGCCAGACAGATACTAACATTTTACACTGCTCTTCCTCCCTCCTGCCACTGTCAGCCACCTCAGAGATGGAATTTCCTGTTTTTTTTTTCTCAACAGGAGAACTGCTACATATATTTGTTTTTTCAAAAAAGTTTACTGCTTTTTAACATTTCTTCCTCTTTTCTGACCTTATCATCCTGACGTTTTCCAGAGTTTATATCCCAAAGTATATAACTTCCCATGGCCCTGCCTTCCAGATCTAGACGAGCCTATTCTAACCATTCACCAGACCATCAGTGACGTGCGCGGGAGCTTCTACCA
>CM074720.1:13924664-14052164 GCA_037306005.1 Rhinophrynus dorsalis | reverse complement strand
GTATGTATATGTATGTGTGAGTGTGTGTGTATGTATATGTGTGTGTGTGTATGTGTATATATATATATGTATGTGTGAGTGTGTGTATTGTATGTGTATGTATATATATGTGTGTGTATATGTATGAGTGTGAGTGTGGGATTCTGTGTGAGTGTGGCTGCCCACACAGAAAAAAAAACCCAATAAAAATAAAAAACTGTAAAGAATATGACATTTATGGGAGTAATTTGCATACTTTTAGATTCTTTAAATGACCACCAGCCGATATGCTATTATCGTATCACAATTACAAATGCACACAATATAACAGTGTGATATAGAAAACATCCAAACGAGTGGCGCAGGAATCAGGGGATAACCAGCAGCCAGAAAAACCAACACGCCCAGAATGTTAAGCAATGCATTGCGTACCCCTCTGGCATTCAAAGGGTTAAAAACAATGCATCCAAAAATAAAATAACATCCAGCCCTATGTTCATTCTTACGGGACCAAAATTAACAAGTTAAAAAATAATTTATTGATAAAGCTGACAAAGATGCTAAAAGAATATATAAGCTACCGTTCAAACGTTTGGGGTCATTTCGCAAATTACCTTTTTTCCATGAAAACATATATCAAATAAGTTGCAAATTGAACAGGAAATACAGTCAAGATGTTGACAAGGTTAAAAATAGTGATTTTTAATTTAAATAATAATTGTTTCCTTCAAACTTTGCTTTCCTCAAATAATCCTCCATTTGCAACAAATGTAGATATTCCATTAAAAATCAGCCGTTTCCAGCTACAATAATCATTTATAACATTAACCCTTTGAGTGCCAGAGGGGTACACAACACATTGCAAAGCAATACGTTGCGTACACCTCTGGCACTCAAAGGGTTAACACTGTCTGCGCTGTATTACTGATCCATTTAATGTTACTTTAAAGCGGAACTTTCGTCCGCAATAAAGTCGCCCTGCAATAATTAAGCAGGTAGCGACTAGCTTTATAATATATATGTTACCTGTGAAATGTATCCCATTATAAAGAAATCCTTCATTGGAGGAGAATGGAAGCCAGGCATCAGCGTAGACATCTTGTCTGAGCACCTGAGTTGTCAGTCCCGGTCTCCATTCAGATATTTATTTGAACAGTAGTATAAACCAGCTGTGGGTAGATATCATCAAAAACATATATTTATATATACTAGCAATTTGGGACGGCGTTGCCCGTCATGTTATGAAGGAAATGTTTTTTTGGGGTTTTTTTAATAAATGTTATGATAATGAAATATAGCGTAGGGTGTACGTGTCAGAAAGGTACACAAAGTGATACACAGACACATGCGCAAACACACACACATACAGGGGGGACACAGAGTGATAGACAACACACATACATACACACACACATACATACTGACATACACAAACAGTGACACACAGATGCAAATCAGAACATACATACATACAGTGTGAGCAGTGTAAGTAACATACCTCCCAACATTTCAAATGGCCAAAGAGGGACACTTGTGTTTTCGGTGGTGTTACTGGGGGCGTGGCTGGTGGTGTATTTTAGAGAATTTTTAACCCTTTGAGTGCCAGGGGGTAAGCAATGCATTGCATCCCCTCTGGCATTGAAATGGTTAAGTTACTCTTTCTGTAAGTGAATGATTTAGAAGAAGATGAAAGTATTTTTTTTACACAGACTAATTTATAAGATATATCCAGAAGTTTATTCCCACATTACTGTGGGTTTTATTGATGTGGAGCAATCTGATACACTGGTATATACACCACACAGTGTGATCTCCTAAATAGAGGAGCAGAGGGATTTGGGTGTCAAACAGGGACTGTCCCTCCTATACTGTATAGTGCCAGTCCTTATACACAGACACATGCAGACTGTATACTATACAGCAGAGGTTCTCAGCCCATGTCCTCAGTGGCCACTAACAGGCCAGGACTTAGGAATTTCCCTGCTAGAACACAAGTGTGTTGATCAGAGGCTCAGATGTATTGATTAACTCACCTGTGCTCTTAAAGGGAAATTCTAAAATCCTGGCCTGTTAATAGCCACTGAGAGCACAGGTTGAGAACCACTGCTATACAGTGCCAGACCATTGTAGAGAATTTTTAACCCTATGATTGTCAGGGGGTAAGCAATGCATTTCATCCCCTCTGGCACTGAAATGGTTAAGTTACTCTTTCTGTAAGTGAATGATTTAGAAGATGATGAAAGTATTTTTTTTACACAGACTAATTTAACAGATATATACAGAAGTTTATACCCACATTACCGTGGGTTTTACTGATGTGAAGCAATCTGATACACTGGTATATTAGGATGACCAGACCTCACCTTTAACCGGGGACGCATATGAAAAATGCATACTGCAGGGCTGCTTTGATTTTGGTGCACTCCTGAAATATGCCTATTTCCTATGTGTCCCCGGTTAAAGGTGAGGACTGGTCAGCCTATTGTATATACACCACACCGTGTGATCTCCTAAATAGAGGAGCAGAGGGATTTGGGTCTCAGACAGGGACTGTCCCTCCTATACTGTATAGTGTCAGTCCTTATACACAGACTGTATACTATACAATGCCAGACCATATATAAATAGTTTGTCATACATGAAGTGAGCTATGTACAGCATGGAGATGATTGCAGGAACTGGCACCTCTACTTACAGACAGACTGACAAACAATCTGCTCTCTTTCTCTCTCTTTGTGCAATATATAAATACAGTCACACCCATGTCTCTGCCATTTACCAGATCAGCTAAAACCCTTCTCTGCACTGCCTGATCATGTCCCTGCCATTGTTCCACTTTCCCAGCAAGCCAGCATCCTGCCTGCCGATTGCTTAGAAATCAGCTCACTTGTAGTAATTGGCAGGGCTGTGCAGGCTCACAGACAGGGATTGAAGAAACTGCATAATACAGACTGGACCATGGCCTTCCAGCTGTAGCATGAACATAGTTCTCAGCTGCTCAGCGTGCGTGTGTGTGTGTATATGTGTGTATGCGTCTGCCAGTGTGTGGGGGGGCATGTGTGTGTGCCTGTGGTGTAGAAGTGAGTGACAGCCATTTTTTTCATCCTTAGATAGTGGTGGGTGGGCTGGATAGTGGGGGCAGGCCAAAAATCACACCCCCATTGAATCACCCATTGGGAGCAGTAACTCCTCCTTACTGCCTCCCCTGGGTGTGTTTTGTCAGGCACAAAGTCTTCTTTTATATATATAGATAAGTCAGTCTCAATAATGTCTCCAAAGTTATACCGCAAAAACCAATGATATGTCACAGTGAATTAACAGTACTCCATCCGTAAGATTGATTGCCCTATTCCACAAAACATAAATGTATCTAATATAGACCCATAATGGTCCAGATGGATCGGGAACTTCACTTCCCCATCTATACTGTCACACCAACAAAAGTGTGATAATCTTAAAGGGATAGTAATACTTTGTTTTATCTTTATTTTATTTTGTAGGCATTAAAAAAACATGAAGAACGATATAAGTCTTATCTCTCAAACCTTTATGGCTTGAGAGATATTCACAAGCAAAGTTTACCATCCCGCCCCTTTTACCTAGTGTAAGCCATCTCTTCTCAGATGTGCAATGCAGTCCATAGACCAGACAGATAACCACAGGGGACAATCTTCTTCCTATGAGAACAATGAAAGCCCTGCCCCCTTTGACAAGCTTTTCAGGTTTTTCCCTTATCTTAATTGAAGATTGTCCCTCTCTGCAGTCTACCTGGGCACCTCCCTTCTGATCTGGCTGAGCAGTGTTACATCAGTAAAAAGGGAGGGAGGGGGATACTTTGTAAATTAATTACTCTTGAACTACAACTGTGACAGAACTGAAATAACACTCTCCAAAGTCCAAATACTATGATGATTAATTAGAGCTGCTTTTATTATGAAACATTACTATCCCTTTAATACTCACAAACATTAATTCCCTAAAAACCAGTATAATATAATTAGCATAGATCAAAGGGAGAAACCCAGGATTGTTCACCAATTTCCCCAGACTGATGCCTTACGACAAATATTATGACTGAACAGGAAATATAGAATCCTGATTGGCATATTAAAATGCCTCATCATAATCTTCTAAATCATCCCACATATCTATCATATAAATGCCTGACTTATGTGAATGTTTTTAATGGTATCTCTCCATGGCTGGTTAGTTGTATATATTTTATAGTTTATGTTTTCTTGTAGGATCTTTGTCAGCTTTATCATTAACATATATTTTTTCACTTGTTCATTTTGGTCCCATATGAATGAACACAGTGCAGGATGTTATTTTGTTTTTGGTGCATTAACGTCACAGTCTGTGATACTTACCATGAGAAAGTTCATTTTAACACTATTTTAGGACAAACCAAAGCTCCGTATAAAAGTGAAGGAGTTCTGGGTCATTAGCCCTGTAGGGGAGAACTAAAAATTCAATTAATTTCCAAGGATTTTAACCCCTTGAATGCTAGAGAGGTCTCAGCCGCATTGCGAAGACTTTTAAAGCATTCAAAATGTTAAAATTCCCATTCAACCCTTTGAGTGCCAGAGGGGTACGCAATGCATTGCTTTGCAATGAGTTGCATACCCCCTCTAGCACTCAAAGGGTTAACTGAAAGGGATTTTTTTAGTTCTTCCCTATAGTATAAATGGATCTCCCCACTTATCTTTTGAACATATGGCCCAAAGTCCACCTAAAGTTCGTCAGAAAGATTGCTTTCCTGTATTAGTAATCAGCACTTTATACCGTAACGCTATGTGCGTCCTCTCTAGATAAGACGGTGAATCAATATCACTCCTATGCCACTCATATTAATGAAGATCCACTTCCTGCTGTCAATTAACAGCCTTGCTGAAAGCCTCAATGGACTTTAAGGTCAATATGATTAGATTGGTAGGATAGAACGTCTCCGGCTCGCCTGCAGTATCACATCATGCGTGGTCCAAACTCTATAGGATCCCTGTTCAATAGAATTGATGCATAGTGTCTGTGATTCACGCTCATTTAGTGGCTGTTAGGGCTCATTAGAGAAACATTCTCTGTCAACTCAAATGTCATGTTTATTAGTGTGACAAATAAACACTGAATCTTATCTCATGCACAAATCACTGAGAGGATGAAAGAAGATGATAGTGACTAGAGGTGATTATTTACTGCACTTTAAGGATCAGAATAATAAACGGAGAAATACAGAACCTTATCTATCGTATAGTCCAGTGTCATTTACATACACACAATCGCGCACACATGTAAACACACCCATGCACACATATGTACTCTCACAAACACACACACACATACAGTGGATATAAAAAAATCTACACACCCCTGTTAAAATGCCAGATTCTTGTGATGTTAGAGAATGAGACAAAGATAATTCATGTCAGAACTTTTTCCACCTTTAATGTGACCTATAATGTGATCAATTCAGTTGCAAAACAAACTGAAATCGTTGAGGGGGAAAATAAAAAACTCACAATAACCTGGTTTTATAGGTGTGCACACCCTTAAACTAATATTTTGTTGAAGCACCTTTTGATTTTATTACAGCAATCAGTCTTTTTGGGTAGGAGTTTATTAGCATGGCACATCTTGACGTGGCAATATTTGCCCACTCTTCTTTGCAAAAGCACTCCAAATCTGTCAGATTGCGAGGACATCTCCTGTGCACAGCCCTCTTCAGATCACCCCACAGATGTTCAGTTGGATTCAGGTCTGGGCTCTGTCTTGGCCATTCCAAAATGTTAATCTTCTTCTGGTGAAGCCATGCTTTTGTGGATTTGGATGTGTGCTTTGGGTCGGTGTCGTGGTGAAAGGTGAACTTCCTCTTCATCTTCAGCTTTCTAACGGACGCCTGAAGGTTTTGTGTCAAAATTGCCTGGTATTTGGAACTGTTCATAATTCCCTCCACCCTGACTAAGACTCCGGTTCCAGCTGAGGAAAAACAGCCCCAAAGCATGATGCTGCCACCACCATGCTTCACTGTGGGTATGGTTTCTTTGGGTGATGTGTAGTGTTGTTTTTGCGCCAAACATACCTTTGGGAATTATGGCTAAAACGTTCAACCTTGGTTTCATCAGACCATAACACATTTTCCCACATGCTTTTGGGGGACTTGATGTTTGTCATTGCAAACTTCAGCAGGGCTTGGATGTTTTTCTTTGTAAGAAAAGGCTTCCGTCTTGGCACCCTACCCCATAGCCCATTCATATGAAGAATACGGGAGATTGTTGTCACATGTAGCACACAAGCAGTACTTGTCAGAAATTCCTGCAGTTCCTTTAATGTTGCAGTAGGCCTCTTGGAAGCCTCCCTGACCAGTTTTCTTCTCATCTTCTCAACAATTTTGGAGGGATGTCCAGTTCTTGGTCTCTGTCTCTCTTGTGCCATATTTTCTCCACTTGATGATGACTGTCTTCACTGTGTTCCATGGTATATCTAATGCTGTGGAAATTCTTTTGTACCCTTCTCCTGACTGATATCTTTCACCAATGAGATCCCTCTGAAGCTCTCTGTGGACCATGGCTTTTGCTCTGAGATGCAACTAAGCAAATGTCAGGAAAATCCTACTAGAACGGCTGAACTTTATTTGTGATTAAACGGAGTCACTTTGAATGATGGCAGGTGTGTAATGACTTCTATTCAACATTAGATTGAATGTGATTGGTTCATTCTGAACACAGCCACATCCCCAGTTATAAGAGGGGGTGCACACCTATGCAACCAGGTTATTGTGAGTTTCTTATTTTTCCCCCTCAACGATTTCAGTTTGTTTTGCAATTGAATTGTTCACGTTATAGGTCACAAGAACTTTAACATCACAAGAACCTGGCATTTTAACAGGGGTGTGTAGACTTTTTATATCCACTGTACTCACTCTCACACACACACACATATATATACACACACACACATACGTATATACACACATACTCACTCTCACACACCTACACACACACACATATGCACACATACATACAAACACACACACACATACATATACACACTACACATATATACATATACACACACAGACACACACATACATTCATACATATACAAACACACAATGGAGGATGTCAATTTCAGACAAGTGGGTTCTACAACTCATTCAAGAAGGGTACAGAATGTATTTCACAAGTCTTCCACCTTGCAGATTTTTCATGTCTAGGGTACCAAATGAAGAGAAGTGTCAGGAAGCCTTTCTTTGGGTTATCCATCAATTCTTAGACAACGGGTAATAATTCCAGTACCAAAAGACCAGATATTCAAAAGGCTTTTACTCCAATCTTTTTATGGTACCCAAAAAAGATGGAGGATTCTGTCTTATCCTGGATCTGAAAAACCTACACAGTTTATGTATGTTCCCAGGTTCAAAATGGAGTCTATCAAGTCAGTGATAATAGCCATGGAACCAGAGGAATTTCTCACATCTTTAAACATCAACGATGCCTATCTTCATATAGCTATTTGGCCCTAACACTGGGAATATCTCAGGTTTGCTTGCCAAAACAAACATTTTCAACGTGTCACTCTGCTTTTCGGTGTAGCCACAGAGCCGAGAGTCTTCATCAAGGTGATGGCCTCTCTTATGGCTCACCTCAGATCCATGGGAGTAAACCTGACTCCTTACCTAGATGAGCTGTTAATAAAGGCCCCATCTCTGGATCTGATGCGTCAACATCTTCACCTTACTTATTCAGTAATGAAGAATCACAGTTGGATTATCAGCTTAAGCAAATCTCAGCTACAACCATCTCAGCAAATTCTGGTTCTAGGCCTGAGATTCGATACAAACCTTCAAAAGGTGCTTTTACCTCAAGAGAAGATTTTGGACCTTCAAAACATAGTCCAGTCCTTCCTCTCCCTACCAGAAGTTTGTGTCAGACACTGCATGAAAATTGTGGGAAAAACGGTAGCCAAATTAGAAGCAGTTCCCTTTGCTCAGTTTCACCCGGGGTCTCTTCAGTTGGACCTAATTTGCAATTGGTCCAAAAATCCAAAGCATGTTCATCAAATGATGAAGATATTACAGTCCACAAGGCAATCTCTCCACTGGTGGCTTATAAGTTCAAATCTGCTGGCAGTCAAACATTTTTACATCACAGTATGGGAGATAGTCACAACAGATGCCAGTATGTTCGGATAGGGAGTGGTGAACAAACAGCTCTCCATTCAAGGCCAGTGGACTCCATCAGAGTCCCGCATTCCCACAAACATTTTGGAGCTACATGCAATTTACTTTGCACTACTGGCATGGATGTCCATTCTGAAGAATCTTCCCATTCAAATTCAGACAGACAATGGCACAGCAGTGACAAACATAAACCATCAAGGAGCCACAAACAACAATACTGCCTGGATGGAAGCACAAAGCATTCTTCTCTGGCCAGAGAACCATGTTCCAGCTTTATCAGCCATTTACATTCCAGGAGTGGAGAACTCGGAGGCAGATTACCCCAGGAGAATGGGAACTAAATCAAGAAATATTCCTTCAGATAACTCACCTATGGGGAGTTCTAGACATAGATATAATGACATCAAGAAAAATCAGAAAACTGCCACAAAACTACTGGGCAAGGGTAAGGGATCCACAGGCAATAGCAGTGGATGCCCTAACAATCCCATGGAACTAAAGACTGGTGTAAGTTTTCCCTCCACTACCAATTATTTCCAGAATTCTTCACAAAATAAAGGAGGAGATGGTGCACACCATCCTCATAACACCATTCTGGTCCAAAAGGTCTTGTTTTCACCATCTCAAAGACATGTTATGGACAGAGCCATGGTGTCTACCCCAGATTCCAGACCTCATCACTCAAGGTCCAATTCTCCACCACAACTCATACAATCTCGCTTTGATGGCGTGGAACTTGTTACCCAAATTCTTAGGGAAAAAGGCTTCAGTTCCCCTGTTAGTCAAACCATGCTCAGGGCTTGTAAACCCATGTCATCTAGAACATATCACATAATTTGTAGAATCTTTATCTCCTTTTGTGCCATGAAAGAGCTAGATCCCTCTTCCTTCCATCTGCCCTCTCTTCTAGACTTCCTGCAGTCAGGTCTAGAAAAGGGTCTAAGGCAGTGGTTCTCAACTCCTGTCCTCAGGACCCACTAACAGGCCAGGGATTTGATGATTTCCTTGTTAGAGCACAGGTGAGTTAATCAATGTGAATGAGCCTCTGATCACCACACCTGTGCTCTAGCAGAGAAATCCCTAAGTCCTGGCCTGTTAGTGGGTCCCGAGGACCGGAGTTGAGAACCACTGGTCTAAGGGTTAATGCTCTGAAAGTCCAAATTTCAGTTCCCTCTGTATTTTACAAGAGAAAGGTTGATTCTCTTCCAGAGATTTAAACTTTTCTTCAAGGGGCCACCAGGATAGCTCCGCCATACAGGCACCCTATCCCTCCATGCGATTTGAATTTAGTATTAGAGGGTCTTTAAAGGGATAGTGATACTTAAGTATTACTAATCCCTATATTAAAGTAATATTAAAAATAAATGTATTGCCCCCAGTGTCATCTCTCAAACATTTATGGTTTGAGAGATAATCGCTCCTAAAGTTGCCCTCTCCCTCCCCCTTCCCGGAAGTCAGCTTTGTAGCTGACTGAAGGGAAATTCGGTCTTACGATCATCAGGCGGCTCTGCAGCAGAGCCGCGATTGCGTTAATAAAAAAATATATATATATATTTCACTAAAGCGGTCTTCTACGTGTGCTTACAAACCAATCACAAACCAAGCATATGCAGAAGAACATTTCAGTGAAAGATTTCTTTTTTTATTAACGTGATCTCAGCTGTGCTGGAGAGCCGCCTGAAAGTCATACAACAGGCTTCCCTGCAGTCAGCTAGAACGCTGACTTCGGGGAAGGGGGAGAGAGAGGGCAACTTTAGGAGCGATTATCTCTCAAACCATAAAGGTCTGAGAGATGACACTGGGGGCTATTCATTTATTTTTAATATTGGGATTGGTTATACTTAAGTATTACTATCCCTTTAATCCTCTCCCTTTGAGCCCTTATAATCGGCCCCTATAACAGACCAAAACCTTAAAGACAATCTTTCTCCTGGCTATTGTTTCTGAAAGAAGAGTCTCAGAACTTAGTGTTCTTTCTTGTAATTGTCCGTATCTAATCTTCCACCAAGATAAAGTAGTGTTAAGAACAGTCACTGAGTTCCAACCTAAATTAGTCTTTGCTTTTTTTTTTAAGTTAGAAAAGCTTTATTGAAAACTTTCAATCTTACAATTACAATGAAGAATATCAGCAATATGCAGTGGTATACAAGTATTTGTATACAGCTGTGTATAAAAACAAAAAGAGAAAACAGACAAAAACAGATTACTTAATCAGAACACGTCACTCAAACCATGACAAATGAGATACCATGAGTCAGACTCAATAACATTATTAACTTGCAAGACTCCACAGATGAAGTCAATAAATAAAGATGTAAAAGAGAGTGAGCTTGATGTTCAACACTCAGGTCATATCGAATAGAATTGGAGAGCTTGGGAGGTGGTTGTGGAGGGGGGAACATAGTAGGGGAAAGAAGAGAAAAAAAGGGGGGAGCGTGAATGAGGTAAGGGAAGTATAGTTGTAAAGACTAGGGTATTGGAGAAATGAGGCTTTGGAGCAACATATGCAAAACGTATAATCAAAGACTCAGCAGTTAATGTAGTGTAGATACTCACCACCAATGCAAAGGGTCATGTGTGGCTGACAGTGTTACCTTGTGAGAGGTACTACGGTAACCGAATGGAGTCAAAGGTAGGTAAATCGTCAAGTATGATTGCTTTAGTCTCTGCTTTTCACCTTCCTTCCTTGTGTTCTAATCCATCTAATTCATACAATCCTTTAGGACTTCAGACACCTTCTTTGTGATTCCAGAAGGCACTAAAAAGGACAGAGCAGTCTCTAAGACTACCATTGCTTCATGGCTGTTACAGCTGACCTTGACTTCAGCTTCATCTGCAGGAGCGAGGCTTCCAAGCAAGCTCCAGGCCTCTGTTTTATCTGTTTGCTTCCTGTAGTCTCCTCCTACCAACTTCCTACTTCCTCCCTCTGAGCTGCTCCTCCTACTTCCTGTGGAGGGGATTAAAGGGCAGACTGAGGCCTGACTCAGTTGCCCTTGTGTTGTTGTTCATAGCAGTTCTGTTACTTTGGGCTCCATGTATGACCTGGCTTGTCTTACATCCATTCTAGTGCTGACCTGTGGCTCTGTCTGACTATTCTTTTGCCTATCCTCTAATAGTGGACATCCAATCTGGTGCAGGCTTGTGGCTCTGGCTGACTATCTGAACTGTGTATGACCCGGCTTGTCTGACTAACCCCTCTGGTGCTGACTTGTGGCTCTGTCTGACTATTCTTTCGTATTTTCCCCTGGTGATCAGACACCCAATGTAGTGCAGGCCTGGGGCTCTGGTAGACTTGCATAGCTGACTGCTGGCGTGAGTCAGTTTTCACCTTACTTCATCTGACTGCTGCGTGAGTCAGAGGGTTCAGTACCTGTGTCCTATAGCCTAGGAGTTCCCACCTGGCAGCAGGAGTGGTTCTGAGGGTTCTTACCGTCTGCAGGTGCGTACCTGAGACTCACTCTTACTACCACTACTAGTGGCTTCTCTTCGGTTCCTGAGCATCCTGGTTTCCTGTTCATCGGATCAAGATTGCCGTTCCGGTTGCTGCTGGATCACTTGTCCTTATATGTGAGACTACCAGTGGCTTTGGCCTAGTCTCCAGCAGGGTGGTCTAGGACCCAGCCTATTATATCTAGTAATAGTGCTTGCTGACTAGTACCCCCTGCTTACCTATTGCCTATTCTTTTGTTTGTTGTTTTCAATAAACTCCATTAACTATACCGTACAGCCTCCTCAGTATCCGTGACAATGGTTTAAACAGTTATACAACCTTACACACTAAAGTCTGTTCCAGCTCCCTTCAGAATCACAGCTCATTCTACTAGGTCCATTAGTACCTCTTGGGCTTTGAAGAATCAAGGCTACTGTTGACCAGTTGTTCAAGGTAGCTACATGGTCATCTGTTCACACTTTCATTAAGTTTTACAAAGTTAATGGTCTGGCATCCCAAGATGCTAGTTTTGTCAGTAAAGTTTTATTGGCCATTTTTAATTAGTTTTCTTCCCTCTCAGTTGTTTGGGGTGGCTTTGGTATGTCCCCATGATCCCTGCATCCCTCAATGACGCTAGAGAAAATGGGATTTTTTTATTTAGCGATAAATCCGTTTCTCTTAGTCCATTGAGGGATGCAGGTTTTCCCAACCGCAGAAAACTTGTTGGGAGAAGATATACTACCTTTCATGGTAGATCTATTTTACTGCTATTCCTTTCCTGACTCTGCTAAACGAAAACTGAAGACAGGCAAGGGGAGGGGTTTGCAGCCAGGAAGTGGGAGGAGTTTTTAATGCTTAGAGTGCCCTTCGTCCTATAGGCACGCTGTTTAACCCCATGGTTCCTGCATCCCTCAATGGACTAAGAGAAAAGGATTTAACAGTAAGTAATATAAGCCCATTATTACAAAGCAGTTCAAGTGTAAAACATCCAGAAAATAATTGCACATTTTTGAAAGTATAAAACAGCTGTAAATAAAACATGTTATATTGCAGGTTGATAAATGATGCAATTTATTTAAAGTTAAAATATTAAATGGCAATAAATCAAGTGACACATATAGCAAGAAACATTGCAAGTTATATAGCAAGAAATATTGCAGGTTATAAGGCAAGTTGTCATTTGTTAAAGATCAGTAGAGTTTTATTAGGAAGACAAATCATGTGTTGTAGGCTTTCCAAGCTGAGTAAAACTAGAATTCTGCTATTACTGCCAGTTACTTTATTTAAACTGTCTCCAAATGATGGACCTGTTGCTATCACATTCTATAGCGAAATGCAGTCAGTGACTCGGCTGTTAATATCCCATTAATGTTAAGACTGTTGTCAATGAATCACTTCTCCTTGAGAATGCACAATAATAACTGTTCTTACAGCGGTGGTAGTCCCACGTTTTACTGAGCAGGAAAAGCCATACAGTGTATCGTTTATATAGTATAGTCATAATAAAGGTTTACTGATCTGCTAACTGTAAAATACACACACCGTGGTGCAGTGCTTCTACCCTGATAGATAGATAGATAGATAGATAGATAGATAGATAGATATGAGATGATAGATATGAAATAGATAGATAGATAGATAGATAGATAGATAGATAGATAGATAGATAGATAGATATGAAATAGATAGATAGATATGAGATAGATAGATAGATAGATATGAAATAGATAGATAGATATGAGATAGATAGATAGATAGATAGATAGATAGATAGATAGATAGATAGATATGAGATAGATAGATAGATATGAGATAGATAGATAGATAGATAGATAGATATGAGATAGATAGATAGATAGATAGATAGATAGATAGATAGATAGATAGATAGATATGAGATACATAGATAGATAGATAGATAGATAGATAGATAGATAGATATGACATATATATATATATATATATATATATATATATATATATATGAGATAGATAGATAGATAGATAGATAGATAGAAAAATAGATGATAAATAGATAGATAAATAGATAGATAGATAGATAGATAGATAGATAGTTACATAGATAGATAGATGCACAAACACACATACATACCTGGGAACTGTTCAGCCCTGAGACATGGTTGTGACCCAGTGGGTAGTGTGTGTGAGTACAGTCCAGTGGTACCTACTACATGATCGGTACTGATTCACTGCTTTTTTAGTTTCTAAATTGGTTCCATTTGTACCAGAAAACAGAGGGATAAGTCCTACTTGTCTTGTTTGTGTTCTACAATTGCATTATCTAAATAATATCATGTTACAGATTAACTGAGGACTAATTGACGCATAGCAATCAGGGGTATATGATATACCACATGGGCGCTATGAGTTAATGTTTCAAAGATCTAAGGGTAGCTGATTTTGAAAGTTCCCATATATATATTTATATATATACTAGCAGTGTGGGATGGCGTTGCCCGTCTGTTTTTGTTTATGAAAGTTCTGTAAAATGCGTGTGATCACGTTCTGTTTTAGCTGTCCACCATAGTGAGACACACACCATAGTGAGACACACACCATAGTGAGACACACACACACACACTATAGTGAGACACACACACACACACACCATAGTGAGACACACACCATAGTGAGACACACACACACACACTATAGTGAGACACACACACACACACACCATAGTGAGACACACACATCCCATACTGAGACACACATACACCTATAGTGAGACACACACACACATCCCATAGTGAGACACACATGCCATAGTGACACACATATACACATCCCGTAGTGAGGCACACACATGCCATGGTGAGACACACATATACACAACCCATACATAGACACACACACACATCTCATACAGAGACACACACATCATAGTGAGACACACACATACACATCCCATACAGAGACACACACATCATAGTGAGACACACACATACACAACCCATACAGAGACACACACGTCATAGTGAGACACACACACATATACACATCCCATACAGATACACACACATGCACATCCCATAGTGAGACACACAGATACATCTCATACAGAGACAGACGCACACATCTCATACAGACACACACATCTCATACAGAGACACACACACTCCATAGTGAGACACACACATATACACATCCCATAGTGAGACACACACATATACACATCCCATACAGACACACACATCCCATAGTGAGACACACACATATACACATCCCATACAGACACACACATACACACATCCCATAGTGAGACACACACATACACACATCCCATACAGACACACACATACACACATCCCATAGTGAGACACACACATACACACATCCCATACAGACACACACATCCCATACAGACACACACATATACACATCCCATAGTGAGACACACACATAAACACATCCCATAGTGAGACACACACATATACACATCCAATACAGGCACACACATCCCATACTGAGAGACACACACTCACACCCTATAGTGAGACAGAGAGATACACATCCCATACACAGACACACACCCATACACATGGCATAGTGATACACACACATCCCATAGTGATACACACACACCCATACACATGGCACAGTGATACACACACACCCATACACATGGCATAGTGATACACACACATCCCATAGTGATACACACACACCCATACACATGGCACAGTGATACACACACACCCATACACATGGCATAGTGATACACACACATCCCATAGTGATACACACACACACACCATAGTGAGATACACACACACACACATCCCATAGTGAGATACACACACACATCCCATAGTGAGATACACACACACATCCCATAGTGAGATACACACACACATCGCATAGTGAGATACACACACACATCCCATAGTGAGATACACACACACACCATAGTGAGATACACACACACATCCCATAGTGAGATACACACACACATCCCATAGTGAGATACACACACACACATCCCATAGTGAGATACACACACACACACCATAGTGAGATACACACACACATCCCATAGTGAGATGCACACACACATCCCATAGTGAGATACACACACACACATCCCATAGTGAGATACACACACACATCCCATAGTGAGATACACACATATACACATCTCATAGTGAGACATACACACACATATAACCATCCATAAGTGTATATTTGTTATTAATTTGCAATGCATTGCCTACCCCTCTGGCAGTGAAACAGTTAATGCAATGTACTCTTTTTTCCCCCACAGGGCTTCAAGGGTTAATATCAGATCTGTGAGTGATGGTATTTCAAAAGTTCCCAGCTATGGCCATAGTGACAGACACACACAGACACACACACACACACACACACACACACATACATATACCATAGTGAGAGACACACACACATACATACACACACACATACATACAGATCTCATAGTGAGACACACAGCCACACACACACACACACATACACACACACATACACATGCCATAGTGAGACAGACACACACACATATTCCATACTGAGACACACATACAGATGTCATAATGAGACACACATAAACATCATACTTAGACACACATACACAACCCATAGTGACACACCATACTGAGACTTACACAGTGTCCCCATAGTGTGAGACACACATACACAACAGTGGTCTTGAGCCCTATGTGATGACACACACAGCAGGTCAGGGTATTTCTCCCCTCAGCAAAAACAGGTTTTGGTTCCTCCCAACTTCCTGTATAGTGGAGGAGGTGGGGTGGTTGCTAGGCAACCAGCAGACATGGCTCTGTGCAGGTAGGAAAGGTTGTAGGGAGGGGAATCAAGTGAAGTAAGAGTTATTTGGCTGTTATTTTGTTGGAGGAGATCACACTGTGTGGTGTAAACCTGTAGTCATTAGTAGGAGTGCAGCTGTGTGTCAGTAGGGAAGCAGAAACACAATGACAGCCTTAACCCTTTGATTGCCAGAAAGGAATCCCATACACTGGGTTGCAATGTATGAGATCCCTTTATGGCACTGTGTGTTTGATGCTGTGTGTGTGTGTTTGAAGCTGTGTGTGTTTGGGATGTGTGTGTTTGGTGCTGTGTGTGTGTTTGATGCTGTGTGTGTTTGGTGGTATGTGTATTTGTTTGGTGCTGTGTGTGTGTGTGTGTTTGGTGCTGTGTGTGTGTTTCATGCTGTGTGAGTTTGGTGGTGGTGTGTGTTTGTTTGGTGCTGTGTGAGTGGAGTATGTGTGTATTAGGGTGATGTAGGAGCTAGTGGCAGCCATTTTGTTTTTGTCCTCAGTTGAATAGTGGTGGGCGGGCTGGAGAGTGGGGGCGGGCCAACTCCCTGCAGTACTGGAACTCCTGTGAAAATCACGCCCCCATTGAATTACCCAATGGGAGCTGTAACTCCTCCTTATTGCCACCCCTGGGTGTGTGTGTGTCCTGAGGAAACATAAATTATCCAATGAGCCTTTCTCTTTTATATATATATAGATATATATATAAATATATATAAATACACTAGCAATTTGGCATGGCGTTGCCCGTCATGTTATGCAGGGAATGTTTTTTTTGTTTTTTTTTTAATAAATGTTATGATAGTGAAATATAGAGTAGGGTGTATGTGTCAGAAAGATACACACAGTGATACACAGACACGTATGCAAACATACACATATACAGGGACACACACAGTGATAGAGAAGCATGCAACATACATACACACTTGCACTGACATACACAAACAGTGACACACAGATGCAAATCAGAACATACATACATACAGTGTGAGCAGTGTAAGTAACATACCTCCCAACATTTCAAATGATCAAAGAGGGACACTTGTGTTTAGGTGGTGTTACTGGGGACGTGGCTGGTGGTGTATTTTAGAGAATTTTTAACCCTTTGAGTGCCAGGGGGTAAGCAATGCATTGCATACCCCTCTGGCATTGAAATGGTTAAGTTACTCTTTCTGTAAGTGAATGATTTAGAAGAAGATGAAAGTATTTTTTTACACAGATATATACAGAAGTTTATACCCACATTACTGTGAGTTTTATTGAAATGGAGCGATCTGATACACTGGTATATACACCACACAATGTGATCTCCTAAATAGAGGAGCAGAGGGATTTGGGTGTCAAACAGGGACTGTCCCTCCTATACTGTATAGTACCAGTCCTTATACACAGACACATGCAGACTGTATACTATACAGTAGAGGTTCTCAGCCCATGCCCTCAGTGGTCACTAACAGGGACTGTCCCTCCTATACTGTATAGTGCCAGTCCTTATACACAGACACATGCAGACTGTATACTATACAGCAGGGGTTCTCAGCCCATGCCCTCAGTGGCCACTAACAGGCCAGGACTTAGGAATTTCTCTGCTAGAACACAAGTGTGTTGATCAGAGGCTCAGTCATATTGATTAACTCACCTGTGCTCTTAAAAGGAAATTCTAAAATTCTGGCCTGTTAGTAGCCACTGAGGGCACAGGTTGAGAACCACTGCTATACAGTACGGGACCATTGTAGAGAATTTTTAACCCTTTGAGTGCCTGGGGGTAAGCAATGCATTGCATTTCCTCTGGCATTGAAATGGTTAAGTTACTGTTTCTGTAAGTGAATGATTTAGAGGAAGATGAAAGTATTTTTTTACACAGACTAATTTAACAGATATATACAGAAGTTTATACCCACATTGCTCTACATCAGTAAAACCCACAGTAATCTGATACACTTGTATATTAGGGTGACCAGACCTCACCTTTAACCGGGGACGCATATGAAAGATGCATACTGCAGGGTTGCTTTGATTTTGGTGCACTCCTGAAATATGCCTATTTCCTATGTGTCCCTGGTTAAAGGTGAGGTCTGGTCAGCCTACTGTATATACACCACACCGTGTGATCTCCTAAACAGAGGAGCAGAGGGATTTGGGTCTCAAACAGGGACTGTCCCTCCTATACTGTATAGTGCCAGTCCTTATACACAGACTGTATACTATACAATGCCAGACCATATATAAATAGTTTGTCATACATACTATACAGTGAGCTATGTACAGCATGGATATGATTGCAGGAACTGGCACCTCTACTTACAGACAGACTGACAGACCATCTGCTCTATTTATCTCTCTTTGTGCAATATATAAATACAGTCACACTCATGCCATTTACCAGCTCAGCAGAAGCCCTGCTCTGCACTGCCTGATCACCTCTCTGCCGTTGTTCCATTTTCCCAGCTTCTCTGTGCTAGCAAGTCAGCTACCCAGCATCCTGCCTGCTGATTGTTTAGAAATCATCTCACTTGTAGTAATTGGCAGGGCTGTGCAGGCTCACAGACAGGGAATGAAGAAGCTGCATAATACAGACTGGACCATGGCCTTCCAGCTGTAGCTTGAACATAGTTCCCATCATCCTCAGCTGCTCAGTGTGTGTGTGTGTGTGTATATGTGTTTATGTGTCTGCCAGTGTGTGTGAGGGCATGTGTGTGTGTCTGTGGTGTAGCAGTGAGTGGCAGCCATTTTTTTTCAGCCTTAGATAGTGGTGAGCAGGCTGGATAGTGGGGGTGGGCCAAAAATGACACCCCCATTGAATCAACCAATGGGAGCAGTAACTCCTCCTCTCTGCCTCCCCTGGGTGTGTTTTTCCAGACACAAAGTCTTCTATTATATATATATATAGATACCTAGGGACATTCTACATATATTTACTAGCTAATCCTGCATGGCTTTGCCCATGAGGTGAACCTGTGAATGGCAGAGTGGTATTCATTGCATTGAGTTACAATATGTTGGATACCTGTGCGGCACCAAAGTTTTTTTTTTTTTTTTAAGTTCAGGACCCCTCCTGATGCCCCCCAGCTACTGATCTCCCAGTCGATTCAGCTGAGAGATCAGTAGAGTACATGCAGAGGATCAAGAGAACTCTCTTGCTTCCATTCTTCCTGGAGAACCAATAGGAGTGGGTGGGATCGCCAAACCCACTGACGGTGCAATTCATTGGATAGCTCTTGGGAACTCAAAGGTTAGGTGAGGCATAGAGAGGAAAAAACACCCCAAAAATGCCCATGGACTGCCCCAGTGTCCTTCTTTCGGCTGAAGTGGCGTTACGGGGAGGAATGTGGGTGTACGTAGCTTAGTAAATTGGTGGTAGGCGTACGTAGGATCTGGAAACAGATTTAAGAGCTTGATTTGACACAATCTTTTTTGTGTGTATATATATATATATATATATATATATATATATATATATGAGGACACAGGAAGAGGAGCTCAACGGTATCCACCCTGAGCGTCAGACCACAGTTAACGATATAATTAAAATCTCCAATTTATTGAAAAAATATCTTTAAAAAATCGTACATTTAAGGACTCAACAAATCCATTACAATCATGTTTGTAATGGATTTGTTGAGTCCTTAAATGTACGATTTTTTTAAAGATATTTTTTCAATAAATTGGAGATTTTAATTATATCGTTAACTGTGGTCTGACGCTCTGGGTGGATACCGTTGAGCTCCTCTTCCTGTGTCCTCACGTCTGTAGAAGTCTTGGCTGAGATTGTTGAGGGTGCTCCGGTTGCACCAAACACACTGTTACGGGTGAGTCCTATGTGATTTGGAACTTTGTACTAGCATTTAAATAAAGAGGGTATGATCCCTTTAAATATCTGGAAATTATTTGTAGCAACTGCTATATATGTTTTTTGTTAATTATATATATATATATATATATATATATATATATATATATATATATATATATTCACCGCACAGATCTGAATAGTGGTTTCTTCACATCGAGTGAAAAAAACAATGGCTTCAAGGGCAGGTAGGAGCCGCTCACTATACAGATCTGTGTGTTTAGATGATGGAGAGAGAAAGTCTTCCTGAATCTTTATAGTTACACATCTGCATAGTGACAACAGTGGCGCTAATATGATGTGCACTCTGCATTTGTAGCACTGGCTTATTAAATAGACCCCATCGAGTTTTTAACAGAAATGTGATGTTTTTTGCATCATTTCTATAGCCATAAGTCTTAATACACGACAAGGATAGGGTTCTTTGTGCAAGGTCACAGTGTGCCCTAATTCAGTAATAGGCTGGAGACGTAATTGATGTCTTGATTATGGGAGAGACTCTGGAGAACTTTGGCAGACACTGAATAGGTAATTGATTTGTTATGACTTGATTGGAGACTAACGCACTCTCTATATTTAGGATCCCAGTGTCAGAGGTGAATAAGGCTCCTTTTGTTCTCTGCAGCAGGAATAACTGAAACTATACGGCGGGATCAATAGTAATTAGGGGATTTGTGCTCTTGTGGATGTAACTCATGTAAGGTCGCTGCTCAGGGGATATCCTCATATATGTGACATCCTACAGTGATCCAAGTAGGATATTAACGGCAAAGTAATAACTTTCGGGTATTATAACCTAATCTATATATAAAGCAAAAATAAGCATACGGCCTTAGTGCTACATAAATGTATGGATATGTTTGAAACTGGCATGTTACAACCTTGTAACAATGAGCCCTGCAAAGGACTTGAAATGTTGAATTTAATTTCAATGTTTCATCTTCCTAAAAGGCCTTTTCTACGCTCTTTAGGGGGGGGCCGAAATGTTCTAGTCCCTGCCAGGGTGAAATATCTGCCAACCCGCACTGGACCTGAGTGGCAGATTATGGTCCATACCCTTAGCTTGCTGAGGAGTCTTTCATCCTACAGTGGATAGCCACGGGCTGCTGATCTCCCAGATGATTGGCTTCACTCCCTCCCTGCCCCCTCCTCAGCCAATCAGTGGTGTGTGCCATGTCCCCCTGACTATATATATATATATATATATATATATATATACAGGGCTTATAATTTTAAGTCCTTTGCTACTAGCCAGACCTGAAAAGTTACTCACCACTGCAATACATAACATACCCACCAGGGCTGAATTTCTACTCGCCAGGGCTAAATTTTCACTCGCCGTTGGCTAGTGGAGAGTGGAAATTTTGAGCCCTGATATATATATATATATATATATATATATATTATAATCTTCCAGGGTTAGCACTCAAATCATCATATACCGAATGCCCGGGTGCTTAGCAAAAATGTCCGACGTTTTGGTTCTTGATAAAGGTTAGTGATGAGCGAGCGTGCTCGGCCGATGCTCGGATCGGCTCGAGCATCGCTCTGCTCGGCACATGGCGGTACTCGTCGAGTACCGCCATGTGCTCGCCCGACATGTTCGGGTGGCGGGGATCTGTGCCGGAAGAGGCACAGATCCGAAGAAGCTCCGCTGGACCACCAGGGACTGGAGGTACGGGGGCATTGCGGAGATGAAGGGGGCATTGCGGAGATGAAGGGGGACATTGTGGAAGAGGGGCATAGACTCTATGCCCCTCTTCCACAATGTCCCCCTTCATCTCCGCTATGCCCGTCTTCCACAATGTGCCCCTTCATCTCCGCTATGCCCCTCTTCCACAATGTGCCCCTTCATCTCCGCTATGCCCCTCTTCCACAATGTCCCCCTTCATCTCCTCTATGCCATAGAGGAGATGAAGGGGGACATTGTGGAAGAGGGGCATAGCGGAGATGAAGGGGCACATTGTGGAAGAGGGGCATAGCGGAGATGAAGGGGCACATTGTGGAAGAGGGGCATAGCGGAGCTGAAGGGGGACATTGCGGAGCTGAAGGGGGACATTGCGGAGCTGAAGGGGGCATTCGGAGATGAAGGGGGCATTGACCAGGCACCCTCCCCTCATCAGAGCAGGGGGTGCCTGGTGTCGCCCCATTCATTCCAATGGGGCTCGGGTGCTCGGCCAGTCAGAGCACCCGAGCACCCGAGCATCGGGGTGCTCGCTCAACACTAATAAAGGTCCTTACCGGACCGAAACGTCGGACATAGAATAAATATGTTTCTTTTGTTCAGTCCTGTGAGTGTTCGCCTTTTTGCCCATATATATATATATATATATATATATATATACTGCCAAGGGTTAAGTACTCTCACCGATGACTGACAACAGAACCGGGTGCTCCAGTAGCATATGTAACAGATAAATAAGCTGTGCACTCACGGATTTAACAATACAATTAAACCAATTTAATGGTGAAAAGATGCAACGTTTCGGTCCTCAGATCGGGACCTTTGTCAATCATATATATATATATATATAGCAACAACTGTAATCAAAAAGCACCCACAGGTCTTCTTAAAGGGACATAAAAAATGTCTAGAGTTTTGTAGAGATTAAAATAATAAGCTAAATGCCACAAATCCCATCTCTCAAACTGCTATGGTTTGAGAGATATCCTCCGCTAAAGTTCCTCTTCACCTGATGGCAGCTGTAAAGTGTTCTCACAAACCAATCACACTTTGTAGACTGTTCCAAAGAAGTATTTCTTTTTAAATCTCTCTATTGCGGCTCCGGGGAAGAGATTATTGTTGGTCCTGGACCAGGAACGCCTGCTTTCAGCTTACAGCTGACGTCAGGAGAGGGGGAGGGAGGGGGAACTTTAACGGAGAATATCTCTCAGACCATAGCGGTTTGAGAGATAGGATTTGTGGCATTTAACTTATTTTTTTAATCTCTACAAAACTCTAAACATTTTTTATGGGACGTTACTGTCCCTTTAAAGGTGAAAGACATGTGCTGGTTTGTTCCATCAATGTTTCGGCCCTACTGAAGCCCATTATTTGCTATGAGGAGGTGTGACCTAGAGGTAGAATTCAGTACAGATCACTGTATAGAGGAAAGTTCAGATCGTTCCTGGGAACTCACCGGATCTGCCCCGGAGACTCTGGTTTTTAGTGATAATTACCGGGTCTCGGGGGACAGAGGGTGATTCTCTGGAGAGAATCTCTGCCCACTTCTCCTCTTCTTACCCTGTTCCTCCCACTTTCCACCCACTTTTCCTCCTTCCCACCCTGTTCCTCCCACTTTCCACCCACTTTTCCTCCTTCCCACCCTGTTCCTCCCACTTTCCACCCACTTCTCCTCCTTCCCACCCTGTTCTTCCCACTTCCCACCCATTTCTCCTCCTTCCCACCCTGTTCCTCCCACTTCTCCTCCTTCCCACCCATTTCTCCTCCTTCCCACCCTGTTCCTCCCACTTCTCTTCCTTCCCACTCTGTTCCTCCCACTTTTCACCCACTTCACACCCTCCTTCTAACCCTGTTCTGCCTATTTCCCACCCACTTTTCCTCCTTCCCACCCTGTTCCTCCCACTTCTCACTCACTACTCCTTATTTCCACCCAGTTCCTCTCACTTCTTCTCCTTCCTACTTTGTTCCTCCCACTACCCACCCACTTCTCCTCCTTCTCACCCTGTTCCTCCCACTTCCCGCCCACTTCTCTTCCTTCCCACTCACTTCTCCTCCTTTCTACCATTTCCTACTGCTTCTCCTCCTTCTCCCCTGCTCCTCCCACTTCCTGTCTACTTCTCCTCCTTCTCACCCGGCTCCTCACACTTTCCACCCAATGTTCCCCCTTCTCACCCTTTTCTGCCCGTTTCCTCTCCTTCCCTCCCTGACCTGCCCACTTCTCACCCACTTCTCTTCCTTCTCGACCTGTTCCTCCCACTTCCTGCCTACTTCTCCTCCTCACCCTGTTCCTCCCACCTCCACTCATTTCTCCTCCTTCTCACCCTGTTCCTACCACTTTCTGCCCAGTTCTTCTCCTTCCCACCTTGTTCTGCCCACTTCCCACTTCTCCTCCTTTCCACCCTGTTCTGCTCACTTCCCACCTACTTCAACCCGCTACCCACCCAGTTCGTGAGCATGATTATGAATAAGCGTTTTAAATGCGAAATGCGTTGATCATCTCACTTCCACTTTGTTACATCTACTGCTATGCAGATCCATGACTGTAAGTAGGATACTTTGGAGGTACTATGTGATTTTTTTTTTATCTGATTTGCCAAAACATATTTTTTTGTTATTACTTATACATCTGGTTGTGTGGATGAAAGTGTGTTTTCCTTTATTGCTACATTTGTAACCTATTGGGAGCTTATAGAGAAAGCTCTTTTTTATGCACCCTGAGCACAATTCCACACTTTGGATGCTAGAAGCGCACGTTGTAAGGACATTACACCAAAGACAATGATTTGTGATTAGACCTTATCTGTTTGTGTATAGTCTGATGATTAGAAGTAAGAGCTGCTGAATTTTGTATTGCATGTGTTAAATTAAAAGCCCACTATTCCTAAGGTACATTTCCCCTTTAAGCAATCTAAATTTAACTATTTACCATCTCTCCCCTAAAGATCGATATCACCTTTTTCATCTGTTTTGTTGTTTTAAGTGACCTCATGTTTTCCAGCAATATTGTCCTACTTTCACCAAAGGGAGAACAGCGTTCGACACATTTAAATTTCTACAAAACATGTATCATTTTATGTATTTCCATACAATGTCCATAAAGCACACAACTGATATTAGTAATCATTTTTTATTTAATGTACGGACTTTTACATCTAAGTGAAATAATAGAACATCCAGTGTTGTGAGATGACTCATTCAAAGGTTATTCATGTTCAAACTAAGTAGTGGAGCTGTTACTATCACATTTTCTGGGGAACTGTAGCCTGACGCTCACCCATAAAATGCAAGAGGATATATGTCCAAACACCAGGTGGCACTGTCTATATTAATGTCGATGGAAAGCTACATAAGCCTGTACTGTAGTAGGGACCTAAGAGTCTTCATACTTAGCAACCGAAAATTAAAAGTTTGAATTTGAAAGATAAATCTCCCACCTATGAGACAAGCCTCATTTTACTCAACAGCAAAACGCCTTTGATTCATTTTCATAGTAAAGCATTAATCTTCCTTTAAATTGTGCCCTCAGGAAATGAAACGATTGAACCCTTTCATAGCCAGAGAGAGAGACAAACAATATGATAAACATTTCATCTTGCACTTAACCCTTTGAGTGCCAGAGGGTTACACAGCGCATTATGTTGTATTCCCCTCTGGAAAGCTAAACTGAGACTTGTGATTTCATGACGAGAAATCAGATAAGGAATATTTTATACTAGTGTAAAAGCTTGTGTACACGGCCCAGGGTCCGGGTGATGTTAACCAGTTGAGTGCCAGATGTGTACGCAACGCATTGCAATGCAATGCATTGCGTACCCCTCTGGCACTCAAAAGGTTAAGAGGCCTGTCCTGCTCTGCGTCCTGCCACTGACGCAGTCATGCACTGTAGAAACTGCCCGAAAGCACAGAATGCTCCCAGCACAGAACTCTCAGCATTCCATGCTCCCAGCATCCCTACACCTCCCAGCATTCCATGCTCTCAGCATTCCGTGCTCCCAGCATCCCTACACCTCCCAGCATTCCATGCTCTCAGCATTCTGTGCTCCCAGCATTCCTACACCACCCAGCATTCTGTGCTTCCAGCATTCCATGCTCCCAGCATTCCTACACCTCCCAACATTCCATGTTCTCAGCATTCCTACACCTCCCAGCATTCTGTACTCCCAGCATTCCATGCTCCCATTATTCTGTGTGTTCAATCAGTCTCTACTGCGCATGACGGCTTCTGACAAACATCCTAGAGAATTATTATATAGGATTACTCTCCCGTTGATGAATATTTGACGGAAAGAGACTAATGAAGTGCTATGCAGACCGCCCCTTTTAAATTAATGGGGATGTTCATTTCCGCCCTGCTGTGTACCTGATATACTCTAGAACTGCACCTTCTTAACCCTTCGAGCACCAGAGGGGAACGCAATGCATTGCAAAGCAATGGGTTGTGTACCCCTCTGGCTCTCAATGTGCTGACTAAAGCCCTTTGCTCTGACATCTAAAACTCCAAAGATTTACCACCAGTGCGTAGAGTTGCACATCGATGATGCACCACAATCTGGACGTCCCTCAGTTGGATATCGTTATTACAGAATCGGTGTTCTCTTCTCCTTTAGGGTGAAACCAAAGTTTTGAAGCTGAAGAACCTGCGGCCTCAGGACTATGCCAATTACACGTGTCGAGTGTCTGTGCGGAACGTTTGTGGGATCCCCGATAAATCCATCACATTCCGTCTCACTAACAAGACAGGTAAGGGATTGGGTGGGGGCCATTGGGTGCATGTTAAATAAATATCATCTGTTTGACATGTACAGTAGGTTTTCTGATCTGTGTAAGTCAGAGAGATTCCCCCTCTTCTGGAGACACTACAGGCTTGGTAAAAACAATCGTATTATGTGAATTTTGCAATTATTAAGACTTATCTGATGAAGTGGAATGATTTTGAAAGGGATTTCAGATGTATATACAGTGTATGCTGTTAGCCAGATTTTATTTAAAACCATACATTATTTGGAGATATTTTATTTGTTACTTAATGGAAATTAGACAGCACAGGCGGCACAGCCATTTGTCAGATACTACCACAACACACTGCTTTCCATCCCAACTGTCACTCCATGCCTGAGAGCTATAAACATTCCATAATGCTCTCTTCTACCCGTCTCTCCCTATCCACCGATTACTAATATTCCACAGGTGTAACTACCTTCCAGACAGGTATTAACCCACTGAGAGCCAGAGGGGTGAATAACACATTGCTTTGCAATGTGATGTGTACCCCTCTGGAAGTCGAAGAGTTAACATTCTGCTCAATCCTTCATCCCAACTGCCACTCCTTGCCAGGTAGATATTAACATTCTGCACTATTCTACCTCCCACCTACCCCTACCTCTAGTCTGATCCTAACACTCCACACTATTCTCCCTCCCACACCTACCCCTACCTCTAGTCTGATCCTAACACTCCACACTACTCTCCCTCCCACACCTACCCCTACCTCTAGTCTGATCCTAACATTCCACACTATTCTCCCTCCCACACTTACCCCTACCTCTAGTCTGATCCTAACACTCCACACTACTCTCCCTCCCACACCTACCTCTACCTCTAGTCTGATCCTAACATTCCACACTAATCTCATTCCCACACCTACCCCTACCTCTAGTCTGATCCTAACACTCCACACTATTCTCCCTCCCACACCTACCCCTACCTCTAGTCTGATCCTAACACTCCACACTATTCTCCCTCCCACACCTACCCCTACCTCTAGTCTGATCCTAACACTCCACACTATTCTCCCTCCCACCTACCCCTACCTCTAGTCTGATCCTAACACTCCACACTATTCTCCCTCCCACACCTACCCCTACCTCTAGTCTGATCCTAACATTCCACACTATTCTCCCTCCCACCTACCCCTACCTCTAGTCTGATCCTAACACTCCACACTATTCTCCCTCCCACACCTACCCCTACCTCTAGTCTGATCCTAACACTCCACACTATTCTCCCTCCCACACCTACCCCTACCTCTAGTCTGATCCTAACACTCCACACTATTCTCCCTCCCACACCTACCCCTACCTCTAGTCTGATCCTAACACTCCACACTATTCTCCCTCCCACACCTACCCCTACCTCTAGTCTGATCCTAACACTCCACACTATTCTCCCTCCCACACCTACCCCTACCTCTAGTCTGATCCTAACACTCCACACTATTCTCCCTCCCACACCTACCCCTACCTCTAGTCTGATCCTAACATTCCACACTATTCTCCCTCCCATGCCTACCCCTACCTCTAGTCTGATATTAACATTCCACACTATTCTCCCTCCCACACCTACCCCTACCTCTAGTCTGATATTAACATTCCACACTACTCTCCCTCCCACCTACCCCTACCTCTAGTCTGATCCTTACACTCCACACTACTCTCCCTCCCACACCTACCCCTACCTCTAGTCTGATCCTAACATTCCACACTATTCTCCCTCCCACATCTACCCCTACCTCTAGTCTGATCCTAACACTCCACACTATTCTCCCTCCCACACCTACCCCTACCTCTAGTCTGATTCTAACATTCCACACTACTCTCCCTCCCATCTACCCCTACCTCTAGTCTGATCCTAACACTCCACACTATTCTCCCTCCCACCTACCCCTACCTCTAGTCTGATCCTAACATTCCACACTATTCTCCCTCCCACCTACCCATACCACTACTCTGATCCTAACACTCCACACTATTCTCTATCCCACACCTACCCCTACCTCTAGTCTGATTCTAACATTCCACACTTCTCTCCCTCCCACACCTACCCCTACCTCTAGTCTGATTCTAACATTCCACACTACTCTCCCTCCAACACCTACCCCTACCTCTAGTTTGATCCTAACATTCTGCACTGTTCTCGCTCCCACCTATCCATACCACTAGTCTGATCCTAACGCTCCACACTATTCTCCCTCCCACGCCTACCCCATACCTCTAGTCTGATCCTAACATTCCACACTACTCTCCCTCCCACACCTACCCCTTCCTCTAGTCTGATTCTAACATTCCACACTACTCTCCCTCCCACACCTACCCCTACCACTAGTCTGATTCTAACATTCCACACTACTCTTCCTCCCACACCTACCCCTACCTCTAGTTTGATCCTAACATTCTGCACTATTCTCGCTCCCACCTACACATACCACTAGTCTGATCCTAACATTCCGCGCTACTCTCCCTCCCACACCTACCCCTACCTCTAGTCTGATCCTAACATTCTGCACTATTCTCGCTCCCAACCTACCCCTACCACTAGTCTGATCCTAACACGCCACACTATTCTCCCTCCCACGCCTACCCCATACCTCTAGTCTGATCCTAACATTCCACACTACTCTCCCTCCCACACCTACCCTTCCTCTAGTCTGATTCTAACATTCCACACTACTCTCCCTCCCACACCTACCCCTACCTCTAGTCTGATTCTAACATTCCACACTACTCTTCCTCCCACACGTACCCCTACCTCTAGTTTGATCCTAACATTCTGCACTATTCTCGCTCCCACCTATCCATACCACTAGTCTGATCCTAACACTCCACACTATTCTCCCTCCCACGCCTACCCCTACCTCTAGTCTGATCCTAACATTCCACAATACTCTCCCTCCCACACCTACCCCTACCTCTAGTCTGAATCTAAAATTCCACACTATTCTCCCTCCCACACCTACCCCTACCTCTAGTCTGATCCTAACATTCCACACTACTCTCCCTCCCACACCTACCCCTACCTCTAGTGTGTTTCTAACATTCCACACTACTCTCCCTCCCACACCTACCCCTACCTCTAGTCTGATCCTAACATTCCACACTACTCCCCCTCCCACACCTACCTCTACCTCTAGTCTGATTCTAACATTCCACACTACTCCCCCTCCCACACGTACCCCTTCCTCTAGTCTGATCCTAACATTCCACGCTACTCTCCCTCCCACACCTACCCCTACCTCAAGTCTGATCCTAACATGCCACACTACTCTCCCTCCCACACCTACCCCTACCTCTAGTCTGATCCTAACATTCCACACTACTCTCCCTCCCACCTACCCCTTCCTCTAGTCTGATCCTAACATTCCACACTACTTTTCTTCCCACCAACCCTTACCTGTTAGTCTAATAATAACATTCCACAATACTCTCCTACCCACCTACCTGCTAGTCTGATCATAACATCCCACACTACTTTTCCTCCAACCTACCCCTACATGTATATGTGTGTCGGTTGAAGCTTGGCAAATCCAACCTGTAAAGTGATCCTGATAGAGCGCACTCCGAGTGTTAAAAGAAAACAAAAGGATAGAAAGCGAATGAAAACAAAGAAGTAAAAGAGGATGAGAAATGGGTGGGGGCATTGCAACGTAACACCAGGGGAAGGAGTGTAGGAGGGCGCTATTTAATGTCGTCCAAACTCTCACTTAAATGCAGCCTAATTAACGTTATTACTTACACACACACACTTATTCAGCACACACACACCCTTATACATGCACACATGCACATGCACACACATATTTACATACACACGCACAAAAACACATTCATGCACACATGTGCACACCATTTAAATACATATGTTATTGTTACATGCAGTGTCATTGGTTTGCACTACAATTCTCCTGTTTGCCCAAGGATGTGGTAATGGCAGATACAATGGATACATATAAGAGAATATACATGTCTTTCTAGAGGGAACATACAGGGTTTACTATAATTTAGCTAAAACAGTAAGTTCCATTAATACTAATTTTCGAGGCAGGAAGGTTGATATAACTCTCCGTTTTCTGGTTTACGAGGCAACGGTTGAATCTGATTGACTTGTGTCTTTTTTCAACATAATTTACTGTTACTATGCTTTAATTTCTTCATATGGTCCTATATAGCAAGTTAATAAAAAAAGAATGATTTTAGAGGAATGCAACTAGATGATTTATTTTTAGATATAATTCCCAGTTGACTTCCATGGGGCTTTCGCTTTGATACACACAGTAACTGTTGCTCTGGCTTAGTGTTGTCCCATTTTTGTTTTGATACAAATATACCAAGAAGTCAGGCAATCCGTCTCCCGAATCTAGATCACATAGTATTCTGCTCTGTCACAGTTCACTGGGGAGATCCGTTTAATATTAAAGGGATAGTAATATGTCATTATTACTATCCCCCATGTTGTAGCCCTTAAAATTCTGAATTCAACGATACCAGCGGCATCTCTCAAATCTTTATGGTTTGAGAGATATCCGCTTTCAAAGTTCCCTCTTTTTGTCTTTCCCCTGACGTCAGAGTTCTAGCTGACAGCAGGGGAATCAGTCCCGGGACTGGCGGCGGCTCTGCAGTAGTGCTGAGATCACATTATAGGAACAGAAATCCTTCACTAAAATGGTCTTCCACGTGTGCTTGGTTTGTGCTTGGTTTGCTCTTGGTTTGCAAGCACACGTGGAAGACCATTTTAGTGAAGGATTTCTGTTTCTATAACAAGATCTCAGCACTACTGAAGAGCCGCCGCCGGTCCCGGGACGGATTCCCCTGCTGTCAGCTAGAACACTGACGTCAGGGGAAAGACAAAAAGAAGAAACTTTGAAAGCTGATATCTCTCAAACCATAAAGGTTCTAGCTGACAGCAGGGGAATCCTTCCCGGGACCAGCGGTGGCTCTGCAGTAGTGCTGAGATCTTGTTATAGAAACAGCTCTCAGCTAGAACGCTGACATCAGGAGAGAGACAAAAAGGGGGAACCTTGAAAGCGGATATCTCTCAAACCATAAAGGTTTGAGAGAGGCTGCTGGTATCGTTGAATTCAGAATTTTAAGGGCTACAACATGGGGGATAGTAATAATGAAGTATTACTATCCCTTTAAAAAAAGGAGATTTTTTAAATCATTTTCCATATTGTGTTTATGCTGAGTCTTACCAGGTTAGTTGAATCCGCACTTTATCCACAAATACAATTTGTAAAAGATGTTACACAGTTACATAGATGATGAGGCTGAGAAAAGACATGTGTCCATTCAGTTCAGCCTTTCCCATACCACGTCTGCAGAGGAAGACCAAAAACTGGAATTAATGCCATCACTAGTTAAGCCTCTAGTGGGTAAAGAAAAATGGATTCCTGTCTGCAAAAGAAAATCAGATTTCTCTCTGGATCAACATCCTATCTGTTGTGTGACCAACTGTCACAATTCTCTACATTGTTAGAAGGGATCAGATACTTTTTTGGAAGCTTCAGCAGAACCTGCAGACACTGCCTCTCAAAGGCAAAGAATTCCACATCCTTACGACCCTATTTTTTTAACCCTATGAGTGCCAGAGAGCAACTCGTTGTGTAACGCTGTGGCATGCAAAGGGTTAATCATTTACGGCCCAGGGTGTTGTGTAATGCATTGTGAGGCAATATGTTTCACACTCTCTGATCATTAAAGGGATAGTAATATTTCAAAATAAAAGCAGCTCCAATTAATCTTCATAGTATTTGGGCCATGGAGAGTGTTATATCAATACTGTCAGAGTTGTAGTACAAGAGTAATTGAATGATAAAGTATCCCCCTCCTGCACCTTTTACCTAGTGTAAGACGCCTCCCCTAAGATGTGGAATTTGGTCTTAAGACCAGACAGCTCACAGCAAGAGACAATCTTCTTACTGTGAGAACAATGAAAACCCTGCCCCCGTTGACAGGTTTTTCAGGTTTTTCCTTATCGTCACTAAAGATTGTCCCTCTCTCCGATCCATCCGGACAGTGTTGCTGCTCTGAGGTGAGTAGCGTTACACCAGGTAAAAGGGGCGGGAGGGGAATACTTTATCATTCAATTACTTTTGAACTACAACTCTGACAGTATTGAAATAACACTCTCCGTGGCCCAAATACTATGAAGATTAATTGGAGCTGCTGTTTTCGTGAAACATTACTATTCCTTTAAAGCATCAAACTACAATTTACTTTTAGGGTCAATAAGGGCAGCTGTTCCTCTGACTTAATATGGTGGCCCTAGTCCGAGACTCATGGTCTGTCGCAAAGTGCATTGAAAAAACACTTTTAGGTCTCAGTTGATGCTCTAGCTAAGTTTGATTTAATGCAATAGTAATTGGGTTCTTTTTTGTTCTTAATTAGAGAACTTTACTTGTTGCATTAAAACAAGGATACAGCTAAGAGAATATTTATTCAAATTTGATAACAAACACCTCTCTATTTCAGTGTTTACACTTAACTGACCGAAATTCTCTATAGAGACAAAAGAAAGCACCACCTAGGGATAATTTTTGATGCAATTTTTTGATAGAAAAAAAGAGAGAAACAAAATCAGACAATTTGAGGTATAACGTTTGAATGAATTGACTGGCAGCATTGGGAGTACCTTATTTTAGTCAGCAGGAAACCCTATATAAAGATGACTTTAAGCTGTTATAATTTTTGAATAAAGTGTCTCCCGGCAATGGCAATATGCTCGTTTTACACATCACTCACCATTTATATAGATCTATAAATATAGTTGTTTCTTGGTAAATTGAAAAAAAAAAAAAATGTGCAGCTTCTTACTTCTCTGAACTGACCCCTCTTTTCTCTCCCTAAACCCTGCTGATTGCAAATTTCGCATTGAACATATTGGCTGCTAAATTGTGTAATAAAAGATGTCTATCTATCTCTGATAACAATGTGGCTGTTCCGTGACACTAAGACACGTTATTGTGGTGATCGTGTCATTAAGGACTTGGATACTTATCCTTGCTTTCTCCGTTCAGGAGCAGCATGGTGGGGACGAGACAGAGGTGGCAATCAGGTGTATAGAAGCAAGAAATCAATCCAGTCTCCCTTATGGATCAAAGCAGAGGCCGGTCAGTGTCCTCTGTTTACTTTTCCACGAAGAGAGGGGTTGAGTGATGACGTGTGTTGTGTGTAAATGTGGCATGTAGGGGGCGATAAACTGTTATTTCACCTGCCTGGCTTCTGGGATTGTCAGTTGGGCCTATGAAGAGAGCCTAATGTAGAAACACAAAATAGAACAATTCTGGGATCTGCCAACTGAACCATGGGGGAGGGGGGCGAATAAAAATTCCCCAAATTGTCAATGATGTAAATGGGGATTTAACACTTAATGCTAGAGAGGTCTCCAATGCTTTGTGGAGCGATGCATTGGAGACTTCGTACATTCAAGGGGTAAAAAATCTCCATTTATCACTTTAAGTGCCAGAGTGGTATTTGACACATTGTCACACTTTTTTTTAATACATATGGCCCTCAAAACTCAATCAACTTACAAAAATAGCCTAAAATCCAGGTATATGAATGGTCAGTTTTTCTGAAGTAAAATTATTTAAATGGGCCGTGCACTCGTTTTATGTAAAATTACGTTGTAGGCCTTTTCCAGAATAGAGTGAATCACAGAGGTGTTATTTTCATTAGTTGTTAAAAAACATACATTTGGTATTTTTGAGTTCATGATGCTTTGCAGGCAGGGGGCGCTGTTGCCAATACAGCATGTGAAGCTGAGTTTATAGACACAAGATTCCCATAGATGGATTTGGCAACAGCACCACCTGGTGACAAAACAGCTTGAACCCAAGCTATCAGAAAAATATGTTGGGGGAGATGCACTAAAGGTCGATGCTGTGGCGATATGATTTTGTCGATGTGGTCAAAGCTCATTGACATTTCAATGTACACATGCATCTCCATATGCACTAAAATTTACAGATGCAAGGGGATTGGAGGAACTGGTCCCTATTAGCATACAGGATTGTTGAAGTGCTGTTGATGTGGAAAGGATGTCCTCCCTTCACATATCGCCAACACTATGACAATCCTGAACGCTGACAGCATTCTCTGTGCTTCCCCACTTGGCCAGTAGGGAGTGTAGAGAACACTTTCAGCACCATGGACAGCATCACTCCCTTATACCTTCGAGTGCCATAGGGATGTCCATTGCTCACCTGTGGCACTGAAAGGGTTTAAAAAAGTACACCAAGCACTACACAATTATCCGCTTAGCTCTGTATCATATATTATACTCTACCAAGCCTTGTTCCCTAGCCCACTGGTAGCCATAGAACCCCATGTACACTTTCTGACCCTCTCCAGCCTTTTCCCCTTGCCTACTGCTAGCCACAAATCTGGGGAAAAGGCTGGAGAGGGTCAGAAAGTGTACATGGGGTTCTATGGCTACCAGTGGGCTAGGAAACAAGTCGGGGGGGCAAGTGGTAGACACAAAGTCTATGCACCAAGATCGTCAAAGTCGAAGAAATCTTAGTGTATAGGATCCATGGAATAACACAGGATCCATAGAATAACACAGGATCCATAGAATAACACAGGAATTGGAGAAGTGATAAACTGGAGAAATCACCTCTACTTTATCACCACTTTGTGACTCTCCCCTCTAGCGTGGGGAGCGTTCACAGATATTAGTCATATCCAGGACATATTTGAAAACTGGAAAAATCTCAATGTATTCTTCCTGGTAAAACATATCCTATATAATAATTCGATAGAAAGTTTGTAACGATGCAGTCATGCGCAGTAGAGACTGCCCGTCGGAGCGCCCAGCTCTTTATCAGCCGCAGCATGGGCAGTCTTTACTGAGCATGACTGCACCGCGACCGGCTGGCACTGTATCAGCCACGGCATGGGCAGTCTCTACTGTGTATGACTGCACCACGACCGGCTGGCACTGTATCAGCCACTGCGTGGGCAGTCTCTACTGTGTATGACTGCCCTGTGACCAGCTGGCAGTGGCTCTGTGGCCCGGGTAACGGGCTCTTCAACTAGTTTCTAAATAAAAATAAAAAATTATTCACATAAGCATTCAAAAGTTCAGGTAGCAACACAATTCTTATCCAGTGCAGATGTATGTTTACTAGACCTCCATGTGAGTAAAGATCGTCACAGCTTGTAGTCCATCAGCATATCGACCGTTATCTTTATTTCCTACATGTGAAGTTCAGCTCCCGTCTAGACACCAACTTTGTGTTGTCTCTGTGAATCTCTGCTCCCTTTTCGGTGTGTGAAGGCCTTCAGACCTCTCACATGCTAGAACTATTATGGAGAAAAAAGACAGAGAGGGTGTGTCCCAGAGACCCATTGGGGATATGAACTAAGGCATGAAGTGGACATCACGTCTCCAGTGATCTCTCAATTTAGACATATCTTAGTGCATTAGCGCCATAGAATAACATAAGAACTGGAGAAGTGATATCTCAGGAGAAGTCATCTCCACTTTATCACCTCTTAAAGGGATAGTAATAGTTTGTTTTATCTTTATTTTATTTTGTAGGCATTAAAAAAACATGAAGAACGATATAAGTCTTATCTCTCAGACCTTTATGGTTTGAGAGATATTCACAAACAAAATTTCCCCTCCCGCCCCTTTTACCTAGTGTAAGCCATCTCTTCTCAGATGTGGAATGCAGTCCATAGACCAGACAGATAACAGCAGGGGACAATCTTCTTCCTATGAGAACAATGAAAGCCCTGCCCCCCTTGACAAGCTTTTCAGGTTTTTCCCTTATCTTAATTGAAGATTGTCCCTCTCTGCACTCTACCTGGGCACCTCCCTTCTGCTCTGGCTGAACAGTGTTACATCAGTAAAAGGGACGGGAGGGGGATACTTTGTCATTGAATTACTCTTGAACTACAACTCTGACAGAATTGAAATAACACTCTCCAAAGTCCAGATACTATGATGATTAATTAGAGCTGCTTTTATTATGACACATTACTATCCCTTTAATCCCACCGTAGTGCATAACCCCCAATGAATATTTGCATTTGTGTCAACATATCTATGTTAATGTTATTCCTATATAGATATATCTCTCCGCTTAAGAGAAGAGTTTTTATTTTTATTTTATTTTGCAATACATATATTTGTGCAATAAATTGTGTCTTTGCCACGTATTTGTTTTTTATACATCTAATTGTGCTTGCGTTCAGTTGAATATGCGTATCTTATTATTTCTATATTTCATTACATATACTTTATTGTGAATATAATGTTTGATATCGTTCAACCAGAATCCAAAAATAACTCATTTAAAGGGAAGGTCATATGTACCATGTAAAAAATATATATATTGTAGTGTTTATCACCCTCAGTAAAACAAGGATACTCCGACTGCTAAAAAATTATTAGATCTCAGACTTGAATTTTTTTAGATGCAGTATCACAGTGAACTGAAATTGTACAGTGGCGCTGTTGCTACAACATCCTATGGAGATTTATGGTCAATTAACCAGAGCTGTCCATAGGATGGTTTAGCAACAGCGCCACTTTACAATTTCAGGCCACTTTGATACTGCACCTAAAAAAAAATCAGGTTTGAGTTGTAATGACTTTTGAATAAAACACCTCTCAGCAGTAGGAGCTGCCTTGTTTTTCTCAGGAGGTTAACACTACTATATATATAAATATATATATATATAATAAAATATATATATATATATATATATATATATTAACCCCTTAAGGACCCTTGACGTACCAGGACCGATGACGGTCATGGTACGTCACATACTTTTTACTTACATCACTCTACCGGGAGCGCTGTAAGTAAAAATAGGGCCTGAAATAGACCGCTCCAAGATCGGAGCGATCTCTTTCAAGCCCCATAATGACGCGCCGATACACGTGACGCGTGACGCCTATGCGGTCATTATGGGATGGAAATGTCCCATGACCGCCGGTCCTTAAGGGGTTAAGCAATACTATCCCTTTAATTGACATCTATGATAGATTATATTATTATAATGATCTAGTACTACACTTAAAGGGAATTCCTTGATCCGTCCACCCCATCCTTTTCTCTTTCGTTTCTTACATGGTTGATTGCGATCCATCAGTGGAGCTCTTTCTCATGCATCTTTGAGGACATGCAGCAGGACAAAGGGGAAATATTTCCTACTAAGACTATTAATAGGGAAAGATTTCCCATAGCTCTTGTGATTTTTCTATACACTGAATTTTTGCACTGCACCAGTGGATATACCATTGGTGTACGATTGGTGTACGACTGGTGTACGATCGCTGCATTAGCCCATTGTTTAGTTATACCTTACGCTCACGCTTAACTCCTGGTACACTAGCAGCTCCTCTGTCCATCCCACCCTTGGTGTTGCCCTATTCTTGGTGTGTACCAAACACATTACCTACCCCTCTGGCACTCAAAGAGTTAAAGTGCCGTGTCACATTATTTAAATTCAGTAAAAGACTGAATATTAACATGGTTTACTCTATTTCTCCGTGAGAATTGCCCTTTAAGTCAATCTTCTTCCTGAAGGGGGCACTATCCCCTTTTTAACATTTACATAATATACAAATTGAAGTTGACTGTACTTTTTGTGCTATTATTTTTTCATCTTTCACCTCCTTTTTATTGTACTTTTATGTCCCCGACATGGAGTGTCTTGAGAAAGTTTCCAGAGAGTTTCTGTAGGGGATTGTATAACACTATCGCCGCAACAATGGAGCGCAAAGTAGGCCGGCTTTTCTACATTGCATCACTATCTTTCTTACATTGGATCGTTTTTATATATTGTTGCATCACTCCTGCTTTTACAGACAATTACGGAAACCTTGCTGCAAACAAATTAACCCTTTGAGTGCCCGAGGAAGCGCAACGCATTGCTTTGCAATGAGTTGGGGACCCCTCTGGCACTCAAAGGGTTAAGAGAACTGACTCAATGTCAGGGATATAATAGGTTTAGTTGAAATAAAATGAGCAATTTTTACAACTTAGTCGTTTGCAGACTAAGTCTAAACGATGAATTATATACAAACATTCAGTGGACAACATTACTTTTGCGGCATAACTGCTGCAATTTTGTGGACAAAATGAAAGGTTTACAAACGGCACCCCATAGATGACCACTCCAAAAATGGACACTTATGTAAATTAATCCTGTATTGATTCATGTGACCAACTGCAGCCTGGTAATAATCACTGCAGCCCTGCTGCATGCATTTCTCATAAGTGCCCCGTATTACATCCTTGTACTGGCGAGGCGTGATAAGCATGTGTGAGACAAGAAACTGATATAAATCCAGGGTCATCTTCACAAATAAACTGGTGTAATACTGGAAGGAAAACAATAGCACTATATCTGAAAAATAAAAATTACCATTAACCCCTTAAGGAACGGCCGCACATGCACGTGGCGGTCACTTAAGGACCACAGAGCATTTTTTTTTTTTTTCAAGATCCGGTTCCAGGCTCCCCGAATAGCGTGCAGCCGCGCGGGGGTCCTGGAATTCCATGACGGCCCAGGACTGTCGTGGGTCCTTAAAGGGACAGTAATACTTTGTTTTATCTTTATTTTATTTTGTAGGCATTAAAAAAACATGAAGAACGATATAAGTCTTATCTCTCACACCTTTATGGTTTATAAAGGATATATACAGTGATTGGATATAAACAATTATTGTATATTGGATATAAAAAGTAACTGGATATTGGATAAGCACACTGATTGTATATTTGATATACACAGTGATTGTATATTGAATATATGCAGGTGTTGTATATTAGATATACACACTGATTATATATATATAGGATATAAATAGTGACTGTACATTGGAGTTACATAACGATTTTATATTAGATGTACTTAGTGACTGTATATTGGATGTACATAGTGATTGTATATTAGATAAACACAGTGCCATATCACCACTGTTGATCCAGAGGAAGGCAAAACAAAAATACATTGAAGCCATTTCTAATTAAGTCCCAAGGGGTAAAAAAATTCCTTTCTGACTCAAAATGGCAGTCGGATATTTTCCTGGTCAACATCCTATCTGCTTTGAAGCCAACTGTCATAATTCTCAATATTGTTCTATGCTAGATAGGTATCCATTACGTTTTGAAAGCACATACCTTATCTTCCAGCTCAGCATCCTGAGGCAAAAAATTCCATAACTTTACCACCCTTACTGCAAAAAATCTCTGCCTTTTTTCAAGATGACCTCTTGTTCTTTTCTCAGCTCTTTATGTAAATAGTTCCTTTGAGAGTTCTTTGTATTGACATTGAATATACGTGTAAATGGTAATCATAGCACCCCTTAGACATCTTTTCTAATATAAACAAACCCAGTTTGGCTAGTCTCTCTTTATAACTCATATCTGGCAAATCCTTTTTGTTGCACATCTCTCCACTTTTTCTGGTTCATTAATGTCTTTTTTAAGAACTGGTGCCCAAAACTGTATTCCATGTTCTAGATGAGGCCTTGCCAAGGATTTATATAGAGGCAGAATTATATTCCCATCTCATGCATCTACACCTCTTTTTATGCAGGCTAGTACCCTTTTGCTCTTGCAGCAGCTGAGTGACTCTGCACACTGCTGTGAAGTCTATTGTCTATCAGTTCTCCTAAATCTTTCTCCAATGAGGATTCCCATTTAGAGCATATGTAGCATGTTTGTTTCTACAGCCCAAATCCATAACCTTACATTTATCTACATTAAAGGGATAGTAATGGTTCAAAATAAAACTAGCTTCAATTCATCTTCATAGTATTTAGGCCGTGGAGAGTGTTATTTCAGTACTGTCAGAGTTGTAGTTCAAGAGTAATTGAATGATAAAGTATCCCCCTCCCACCCCTTTTACCTATTGTAAGACCCTCCCCTCAGATGTGTTGAAATCTGGTCTTAAGACCATTGTCACAGTGATCAATACAAAAGAAGGTCAGACACAGGTAAATTGAGATAAAACCACCTCTGTTGATAATACACAGATCATAAGCAATTCCCCAGCTGAGCCCCAGATACTGGTGAGTGGACAGCCCACAGTCCACTACCCAGACTGTACACTGGGCAGAGGCCTGCACTACACGGAATGAGATAACGGAATGAAAAACCTCACCTATGGTTCTATCTGCCTGGTAGGGACCAAGCGCCCAGAGGTATATGCGTGCTACCGCACGGTACTTAAATGCAGACAATGGTAATCGGAGTGGGGACAACACTAGCCACAGTACCACTAATGGAAATAACCAGACCAGCCTTGGTAACACGGAGCGAGTAGTCAGCCAGAGCCACAGGTCAGAACCGATGTGGGTAGTCAGACAAACTGGGGTCATACACTGAGCGAGTAGTCAGCCAGAGCCACAGGTCAGAACCGGTATGGGTAGTCAGACAAGCCGGGGTCATACAAGGAGCGAGTAGTCAGCCAGAGCCACAGGTCAAAACCGATGTGGGTAGTCAGACAAGCCGGAGTCAACACTGTGCAGAATTGGAAGACAGGCAAGGGTCACAACAAGACTGAGCAAAAGTAACGAGTACTAACTGGAGCACCACGTAAGGGAAACTAAAACTAGGCCAAGGGAAGTTTAAATAGGCACACTCTAAGACGAGAATCAATTAGGCAAATCAAATCCATACGTATAAACAAGCGCAACGTCACTGAGACTAGCAACACGAGCCTGCACCCATGACCACCAGATAGAGCTGAGAAGAAGCACAAGGGGAACCAGCAGCACGGATGCCAAGGTACACTGTGATAACCAGAGAGCTCACAGCAAGGGACAATCTTCTTACTGTGACCATAAGGAAATCCCTGCCCCCTTGACAGGTTTTTCAGGTTTTTCCTTATGATCACTGAAGATTGTCCCTCTCTGTGATCCATCCGGACAGTCTTGCTGCTCTGAGGTGAGCAGTGTTACATCAGTAAAAGGGGTGGGAGGGGGATACTTTATCATTCAATTACTCTTATACTACAACTCTGACAGTATTGAAATAACACTCTCCATGTACCAGGTACTATGAAGATTAATTGGAGCTGCTTTTATTTTGAAACATTACTGTCCCTTGAAATGCCATCTGCCACTTTTCTGCCCATTCACTCAGTTTATCCAAATATTTCTGCAGAGAAAAAACATCGAGCTCTGTATGTATTTCCTTACATAGCTTAGTGTCATCAGCAAAGATTGAGATGCTACTTTCAATTCCCACTTGTAGATCATTAATAAACAAATTAAAAAGCATTGGTCCCAGGACTGAACCCGGTGGAACCCCACTTATAACCTTAGACCAATTTGAAAAAGTTCTATTTACAATAACTCTCTGCCATCTATCATTTAACCAGTTCTCAATCCATGTACAGATAACACCGCCCAAACTGAAGCCTTTTAATTTATGCAGTAACCTGTTGTGAGGCACTGTGTCAAAGGCTTTTGCAAAATCCAAGTATACTACATCAACAGCAATTCCCCTGTCCAAATTACTACTTAGTCTTTTTTACACTGCAAGTAAATTAGTCTGACATGAATAGTTCTTCATAAAACCATGCTGACTCCTACTAATAATATTGTTTTATCTTTACATAGTCCTGAATAGTGTCATTTAATAACCCTTCTAATATCTTCCCCACTATGGAAGTCAAGCTCACAGGTCTATAATTTCCTGGTTTAGATCTTGGCCTCGTTTTGAATAATGGTACCACATCAGCTTTCCTCCAATCACAGGGCACTATGCCTGATTAAAGTGACCCAATAAATATGAAGTATAATGATCTTGCTGTTATTGAATTAAGCTCCTTAGGGACCCTTGGGTGTATACCGTCAGGTCCAGGAGTTTTATTTACTATAACCTTCTCCAGTCTCTTCTGGATTTTGTCCTCAGTATGCTTTGACTTGTACATGACAGAGGAAATTCTGCAATATTGTCTGTTTTCCCAATTATACAGTAATTGGATATACACAGTGATTGCACATTGGATATATACAGTGATTGTATATTGGCTATACGCGTTGATTTTATATTGGATATACACAGTGATTGCATATTAGAAATATAGAGTGATTGTATATTGGATATAAATAGTGTTTGTATAGAGGATATTACAGTAGGTGTATATTGGATTTAAACATTAATTGTATATTGGATATACACTGTGATTGTATATTAGATACATACAGTAGTTCTATATTGGATATAAGAGTTATTGTATATTGTATATACACAGTAATTGTATACACAGTGATTATATATTGGATTTACAGTGATTGTATATTTGATATAAACATTGATTGTATATTAGATATACACAGTAACTGTATATTGGATTTACACAGTAATTGTATTTAGAGCAGGGCTCAAAATTTCAACTGGCCACTACCCAATGGCGAGTGAAAATTCAGCCCTGGTGGGTATGTTATGGCTTGCAGTGGAGAGTAACTTTTCAGGTCTGGCTAGTAACAAAGGACTTCAAATTTTAAGTCCTGATTTAGAGTATACACAGTTACTGTATTTGTATAGTGGATATACATAGTGACTGTATATTGTATATACATAGTGATTGTATGCTGGATATATACAGTATTTGTATATTGGATATACACAGTGATTGTATGTTGGATATATACAGTATCTGGATATTGGATATACACAGTGATTGTATGCTTGATATATACAGTATTTGTATATTGGATATACACAGTGACTGTATGCTGGATATATACAGTATCTGGATATTGGATATACACAGTGATTGTATGCTTGATATATACAGTATTTGTATATTGGATATACACAGTGACTGTATGCTGGATATATACAGTATCTGGATATTGGATATACACAGTGATTGTATGCTGGATATATACAGTATTTGGATATTGGATATACACAGTGATTGTATACTGGATATATACAGTATTTGGATATTGGATATACACAGTAATTGTATATAGGACTTTTGTTCAGTTCCTGTACTAGACATCTATTATGCAATGTGTATTTGTGCTTCTGTCCGTTTGAATGTCAGACGTACGTGTAAAGCAGTGCATTCCTCTATTCTCTCACACAGGGCACAGTTAATTGTATTAAGATTCAGATCCTGTATGAGAAAAAATAAATCCCAAAATAATCATATTTTATTTCGGCGGATGAAAAATACATCCCCAGCTTGTTTTTTTTTTTAACATCATGGATGCTAGACAGGTCTCTACCACATTGGTAACATTTAAGGGGCTAATCTGACCCCATTTAAATAGTCTCAACCATCCAAGAGAATCATTCCAAGCCATTTGTCTTCACGTCGGGCAATGTACTAAACATAATGCTTGTCTGAACGCCATTTCTCTGGGCATTCTATACAGCTGGCAAACGGAGTTTAAAGGGGTAGTAATACTTTGTTTTAACTTTATTTTATTTTGTAGGCATTAAAAAAACATGAAGAACGATATAAGTCTTATCTCTCAAACCTTTATGGTTTGAGAGATATTCACAAGCAAAGTTCCCCTCCCGCCCCTTTTACCTAGTGTAAGCCATCTCTTCTCAGATGTGGAATGCAGTCCATAGACCAGACAGATAACAGCAGGGGACAATCTTCTCCCTATGAGAACAATGAAAGCCCTGCCCCCCTTGACAAGTTTTTCAGGTTTTTCCATTATCTTAATTGAAGATTGTCCCTCTCTGCAGTCTACCTGGGCACCTCCCTTCTGATCTGGCTGAGCAGTGTTACATCAGTAAAAGGGGCAGGAGGGGGATACTTTGTCATTGAATTACTCTTGTACTACAACTCTGACAGAATAGAAATAACACTCTCCAAAGTCCAAATACTATGATGATTAATTAGAGCTGCTTTTATTATGAAACATTACTATCCCTTTAAAGTTCTAATGTGTGGGTTACCACTGCGGAGCTCAAAGAGTTAAAATAGGAGGAGGCACTGTCAGTTACACTTGTTCTGGGCCCCGTCATTCCTGATGGCGGACCTAAGTCATATCAACTGATTTTATCAGATATGAAGTCTATAGAATACTTATGATAAAACCTTGATACAGTTACCAGTTCCAGTGGAGTCCAGGCCTAAAATATCCATGTTTACATATTTGTTAACAAAAGGGACTTTATCTAACAAAATTCTATTTTTTTTTTTTGACAAAATATATTTTGTTGCCTAATGTCTCAGCTTCAGAGTCAGTCATTTAACCAACTCAGCAAGTCCTTGATAAATAAACATTTATAATCAGTCATAAACATTTATAACCACAAAAACATTTATAAATGAACATTTATATCCTCACATAAACATTTATATAAAAAAACAAAAAACATAACCACTCAGAAATATTTATGAAGAAACATTTATAAGCACTCAAAAAAACCAAACGCATTACCCTGCTTTCTATTCTGTGCTGACATTATGTTGAGGCCTGGATGTAAACTGGATCTAAAGTCAGAGACATTTTCCGCAGGACATTTCATGAACATTTTTCACTTTTTTCACTAAAGTTTTCGTCCTTAAGAAGTACATTCAATTTTTATTTTTCCCCTAATGTGCAGTTGGTTTACTCCAGAATAACTCTAGTTTGCTTTTTATGAATATGGGCCAATGTAACAGTTTATGGAGCTGAAAAAAATAGACATCAAGTTCAGCCCATGCTGTATCACCCCTACTGATCCAAAAAAGGCTTGACAATGGACCAATACTGTCCAAAACGTTGCCTGTTCATTTGGGCGGTGGCACCTAATGAATCACTTCTTGGGTCAATCAAATCCTGGAATGCTGTGGCTGTTCCAGAACCTATCAATATGCTTGCAGTGTTAATGCTGTGGCTGTTCCAGAACCTATCGATACACTTGCAGTGTCAAAGAGTCAAATCCTGAAATGCTGTGGCTGTTCGAGAACCTGTCGATACTCTTGTAGTGTCAATGCTGTGGCTGTTCCAGAACCTGTCGATATGCTTGCAGTGTCAATGCTGTGGCTGTTCCAGAACCTGTCGATACTCTTGTAGTGTCAAAGAGTCAAATCCTGGAATGCTGTGGCTGTTCCAGAATCTATCAATATGCTTGCAGTGTCAATGCTGTGGCTGTTCCTGAATCTATCAATACCCTTGCAGTACCAAAGAGTCAAATCCTGGAATGCTGTGGCTGTTCCAGAACCTGTCGATACTATTGCAGTGTCAAAGAGTCAAATCCTGGATTGCTGTGGCTGTTCCAGAACCTATCGATACTCTTGCAGTGTAAAGGAGTCAAATCTTGGAATGTTGTGGCTGTTCCAGAACCTGTCGATACTCTTGCAGTGTCAAAGATCAAATCCTGGAATGCTGTGGCTGTTCCAGAACCTATCAATATGCTTGCAGTGTTAATGCTGTGGCTGTTCCAGAACCTATCGATACACTTGCAGTGTCAAAGAGTCAAATCCTGAAATGCTGTGGCTGTTCCAGAACCTGTCGATACTCTTGTAGTGTCAATGCTGTGGCTGTTCCAGAACCTGTCGATACTCTTGTAGTGTCAAAGAGTCAAATCCTGAAATGCTGTGGCTGTTCCAGAATCTATCAATATGCTTGCAGTGTCAATGCTGTGGCTGTTCCTGAATCTATCAATACCCTTGCAGTACCAAAGAGTCAAATCCTGGAATGCTGTGGCTGTTCCAGAACCTGTCGATACTCTTGCAGTGTAAAGGAGTCAAATCTTGGAATGCTGTGGCTGTTCCAGAACCTGTCGATACTATTGCAGTGTCAAAGAGTCAAATCCTGGAATGCTGTGGCTGTTCCAGAACCTGTCGATACTCTTGCAGTGTAAAGGAGTCAAATCTTGGAATGCTGTGGCTGTTCCAGAACCTATCGATACTCTTGCAGTGTCAAAGATCAAATCCTGGAATGCTGTGGCTGTTCCAGAACCTGTCAGTACTCTTGCAGTGTCAAAGATCAAATCATGGAATGCTGTGGCTGTTCCAGAACCTCTCGATACTCTTGCAGTGTAAAGGAGTCAAATCCTGGAATGTTGTGGCTGTTCCAGAACCTGTCGATACTCTTGCAGTGTCAAAGATCAAATCATGGAATGCTGTGGCTGTTCCAGAACCTGTCGATACTCTTGCAGTGTCAAAGATCAAATCCTGGAATGCTGTGGCTGTTCCAGAACCTGTCAGTACTCTTGCAGTGTCAAGGAGAGGATGATTTCCCAGCTGGAACCGTATCTGCCCGACTCTCAATTGAGAAGAGATGGAGATTACAAACCTTTAAAGGCACCGGGGAAAATAAGATTACAGATGTTAAATGCTCACGTTGTCAGAGGAGAGAGTTTATGTGTTGAGAATAGAAAATGAGAGGCGTTATCTTAAAATGTTTCCAGTACGCTGCACCTTCAAGGAAAATGGAATTGAAACCTGTAAATAAATATATGTTTCACTTTTCTCTCATTGGGAATATAAAACGTGGGGAGGAATTGTGTAAACACCTCCAAGGGCTTAAACGGATAGTAATACTTAATATGTAAAAAATATATATACTTTAGGGTTTATCCTTGTGAGTAAAACAAGGGAACTCTCACTGCTGAGAGGGGTTTTATTCAAAGGTTATTGTAGTTCAAACTTAAATTTTTTTAGGTGCAAAATCTCAATGGCCTGAAATGTTAAAATGGCGCTGTTGCTACTCCATCCTATGGAAAGCTCTGGTCAGTTGATCATAAACCTCCATAGAAATGTGTAGCAACAGCGCCACTGTAACATTTCAGGCCATTAAGATATTGCACCTAAAAAATTAGAGTTTGAACTACAAGTAGGAGCTGCGATAACTTTTGAATAAAATACCACTCAGCAGTGGTAGTTGCCTTGGTTTACTCAGGAGGATAAACTCTACAATATATATTTTTTATATTTATCTTTAAAGGGATAGTAATGTCAGAAAAAAGTATAACTATATGGTATATACAATTAAAAGAGAGAACTTGTACTTATTCGTATCTCTCAGACCGTTATGGATCCAGGAAAATAAAGTTCTCCGCTCCCTCCCCTTTTTGCTTGACAAGCTGTAAAGATGTCAGAAGCAGATTCTGGTTCCTGCATCAGATGTGGCTCTTCAGCAGCACCGACATACCGATACCTAAAAATAAATACTTCATTGGAATGGTGTACAACGTGTGCCTGGCTTGCAAGCACACAATGTAGACCATTCCAATGAAGTATTTATCTTTAGATATCATTATATTGGCTCTGCTGTAGAGCCGCATCTGGTCAAGTGACCAGAATCTGGTTCTGACAGCTTTACAGCTCGTCAAGCAGAAAGGGGAGTTAAGTAACTATTTTCCAATAACGCGATTGCGGCTCTTCTGCAGAGCCCCCAGTAGGTCCCCGGACAGGATTCCCCGGCAGTCAGCACAGTGCTGACATCAGGAGAAGGGGAGGGAGGGGGGAACTTTAGTGCCAAATATCTCTCAAACCATAGCAGTTTGAGAAATAGGATTTGTTGCATATAGCTGCATTTTTTAAGCACTACAAAACTATAAAGATTTTTCTGGGACATTACTGTTGTTATATTGTTGTTGTTAAATGTATTAAACTAGTTGAAGAGCCCGTTACACGGGCCACAGTGCCACTGCCAGCCGGTCGCGGGGCAGTCATGCGCAGTAGAGCCTGCCCGCTCCGCGGCTGATACAGTGCCAGTCGGTCGCGGGGCAGTCATGCTCAGTAGAGACTGCCCACGCCGCGGCTGATACAGTGCCAGTCGGTCACGGTGCAGTCATGTTCAGTCGAGACTGCCCACGCCGCGGCTGATACAGTGCCAGTCGGCCGCGGTGCAGTCATGCTCAGTAGAGACTGCCCGCTCCGCGGCTGATACAGTGCCAGTCGGTCGTGGTGCAGTCATGCACAGTAGATACTGCCCGCTCCGCGGCTGATACAGTGCCAGTCGGTCGCGGGGCAGTCATGCTCAGTAGAGACTGCCCACACCGCGGCTGATACAGTGCCAGTCGGTCACGGTGCAGTCATGTTCAGTCGAGACTGCCCACGCCGCAGCTGATACAGTGCCAGTCGGTCGTGGTGCAGTCATGCTCAGTAGATACTGCCCGCTCCGCGGCTGATACAGTGCCAGTCGGTCGCGGGGCAGTCATGCTCAGTAGAGACTGCCCACACCGCGGCTGATACAGTGCCAGTCGGTCACGGTGCAGTCATGTTCAGTCGAGACTGCCCACGCCGCAGCTGATACAGTGCCAGTCAGTCGTGGTGCAGTCATGCTCAGTAGAGACTGCCCACGCCGCGGCTGATACAGTGCCAGTCGGCCGCGGTGCAGTCATGCTTAGTAGAGACTGCCCGCTCCGCGGCTGATACAGTGCCAGTCGGTCGTGGTGCAGTCATGTTCAGTAGAGACTGCCCGCTCCGCGGCTGATACAGTGCCAGTCGGTCGTGGTGCAGTCATGTTCAGTAGAGACTGCCCGCTCCGCGGCTGATACAGTGCCAGTCGGTCGTGGTGCAGTCATGTTCAGTAGAGACTGCCCGCTCCGCGGCTGATACAGTGCCAGTCGGTCGTGGTGCAGTCATGCGCAGTAGAGACTGCCCGCTCCATGGCTGATACAGTGCCAGCCGGTCGTGGTGCAGTCATGTTCAGTAGAGACTGCCCACGCCGCGGCTGATACAGAGCTGGATGCTCCAAACTTTCTAGCAAATTATTTTATAGGAAATCATATAACATAGATAGAAACATAAATGTTAATGGCAGAAAAGAACCAACCGACCCTCCTAGTCTGCTCATTTCCCTATCATTTCCCTTTGAGTGCAATGCGTTGGATACTTCTCTGGAATTCAAGGAGTTAAAACAGTCAGTCTTAAAGGGATAGTAATACTTCATTTTATCTTTATTTTATTTTGTAGGCATTAAAAAAAGTGAAGAACGATATAAGTCTTATCTCTCAAACCTTTATGGTTTGAGAAATATTCACAAGCAAAGTTTACCCTCCCGCCCCTTTTACCTAGTGTAAGCCATCTCTTCTCAGATGTGGAATCCAGTCCATAGACCAGACAGATAACAGCAGGGGACAATCTTCTTCCTATGAGAACAATGAAGGCCCTGTCCCCCTTGACAAGTTTTTCAGGTTTTTCCCTTATCTTAATTGAAGATTGTCCCTCTCTGCAGTCTACCTGGGCACCTCCCTTCTGATCTGGCTAAGCTGTGTTACATCAGTAAAAGGGGCGGGAGGGGGATACTTTATCATTCAATTACTCTTGAACTACAACTCTGACAGAATTGAAATAACACTCTCTAAAGTCCAAATACTATGATGATTAATTAGAGCTGCTTTTATTATGAAACATTACTATCCCTTTAAATACTTCTCAGAATAGAATTGCGTCTGTTTATTTGAGAGAAGACAAGGCATTCTAAGAGTTGTGAAGTATGGGGTAGGAGGGAGACAGGTTGATAGAAGAACACGGGGGGTTGCGGTTAGCCTTCTTGGGTTGGGGTTTGTCTTGTGTTTGTTTGAAAGGGATAGTAGTGCCATTTTTTTTTGTTTGTTTTATAAGCTTTATTGAGATAAATGTCAATAGTACAGAGTAAAGGAAGTATTGCTATTTTTTTTTACAAACATGAATCTTGTAGGCATTAAAAAATAAAACTAAATGTCCCCAATCCCATTTCTCAAACCTTTATGGTTTGAGAGATATTCAGCACCAAAGTTCCCCCCTCCCTCCCCTTTCCCTGCAGGCGAATCCGGTCCCTGGACAAGCGGAGGCTCTTCAGCAGAGCCGAGATCGCGTTATTGAGAAATAAATCCTTCACTGGAATGGTCGACAAACTGTGCTTGCAAATCAAGCACACTTTGTAGACCATTCCAATGAAGTAGCTCTTTTTCAAGATCACAATCTCAGATCTGCTGAAGATCCTCCGACGGTCCCGGGACCGGATTCCCCTGCAGTCAGCTAAAGCACCTGTCTCCCTCCTACCCCATACATCAAAACTCTTAGAACGCCTTGTCTTCTCTCAAATAAACAGATATTATTCTATTCTGAGAAGTATTTAAGACTGACTGTTTTAATAGAGTATGTGAAGTCAAAAGAAAGGGTTACTAGCCCCTTAAAGGGATAGTAATACTTAAAATGTAAAAAAAATATGTTCTAGGGGTTTTCCCCTGAGTAAAACAAGAGTACTCCCACTGCTGAAAGGTGTTTCATTCAAAAGTTATTAATTTTCAAAGTTGAATTTTTTAGGTGCAATATCACAGTGGCCTGAAATTGTACAGTGGCGCTGTTGCTACACGATCCTATGGACAGCTCAGGTCCTGGGACCATAAATTTCCATAGGATGGTGTAGCAACAGCGCCACAGTACAATTTCAGGCCACTGTGATATTGCACCTAAAAAATTCAACTTTGAAAATTAATAACTGTTGAATGAAACACCTTTCAGCAGTGGGAGTACTCTTGTTTTACTCAGGGGGATAAACCCTACAACATATTTTTTTTTTTACATTTTAAGTATTACTGTCCCTTTAATGGGATAGTAATACATTATGTGCATAAACTGTCTTTAGTATTTACTCCATATAATATTAACAACTGCCCCCTTCATTTTTCTGTAATCATCACTCTTATCTATGTCTTTTGACCTGTTGAGTGCTTGAGAGAATGCATTGCGAAGCACTGTGTAGGAGACTTTTCTAGCACTCAAGGAGTTAAAAGCATCATTGTCAGTGAAAATGTTTATTGGATGTCTGTGGTGCATTTAGACATAAGACCTTTGTTTTCTTATTAATTTAATTTTATGTTTCTACATGAAGCCGTTCTGTGGCATCTAATCACGCCATAACAGGAAAATAATATTCCCAATGATTTCATAAGACTTTTAACCCCTTCAAAGCTAGAGAAGACTCCAAAGCTTTCCAGCACAATGTACTGAAGAACTCTCTGACATTGAAATGAGCAGTTTTGTTACAAAAACATGTATATATTGCTGGGCTTTCCCTGTTTAGAAAAACAAGGGTACTATCACTACTGAGAGATGCCTATCTCCAGAGTTATTACAGTTTAAACTCTTTTTTGTTTTTTTTTATACAACATTGCCCTGTAGTGGTCAAATTCCAATAAGATATTCTGTTGCATTCTGTAAGAGAGGTGAGTCACTGACATTTAACCCCTTAACGACCGGGGGATCGGCGCCGCGACGCGACTGAACGTCCGCGGATTTTTTTTTTTGTTTTGTTTTCCGGTTCCGGACTCCCTGAACGGCGTGCAGCCACGGGCGGAGCCCGGAACTCCATGACGGTCATAGTACGTCATGGGTCGTTCAGTCAGATCGACCCTTGACGTACTATGACCGTCAAGGGTCGTTAATGGGTTAATTATCTGTAGAATGTCTTTGACTGCTGAGTCACTTCCTGTCAGATCTTTCAGGAAGTAATCACACTGTAATTCACTTCCTGATTTTATCATTTGAATACCACTGCCAGCAGTGTTTTACTCTGCAGAAAAAGCTCTATAACATATTGATTTTCATAAAAAAAGAACTTTACTGCTCCTTTAAGGTGTTACTATCCCCACTTAGTATATTATCCCCTCGGGGCTCTCACAGAACAGACAAGTACTCCTGTACCTGGACTGAAATATCCCAATTTCAAACATTTAATTTAACATTTATGCTTTTGGAAGTAGAAGCTATTTTTGTGTTTGAGAAGCTGAAGAAAACAGCAATCTGTCAACGTCACCAGATTTAGCTCAGTAACGGGAAAGTCTGGACACAAATTTTCAAAAAACAAAGCCAAATGTTTACACAATGTATCATGTCTAGAACAATCTGTTCCGCGTTACGTTGACCTATTTGGTTTTGCAGCATATGTAATAACTACTGAATTAACAACCCAGATTGCTAAGAAAGGCGAGCTCTGCGGGAATGTAGGTGAGCAAAAATAGAGACAAAAAAATGGGATAATTCTGGGGAAAAAAATAACTGAGACTTAAGTGACAAATACATAACTGATCTGATAACCTCTTGGAAGCATTCAAGGGCTTAAACTTTACCTGTCACCCCACTATACGTTTAGTTTAGGATTAAAACCTGTTTATAGGTTGTACGAGCCAATGTTTTGTAAAATAAGTCATTTTTTAAGAAATTATATTTAATGTAGTGCTATCTTAAAGGGATAGTAATGTTTCATAATAAAAGCAGCTCTAATTAATCATCATAGTATTTGGACTTTGGAGAGTGTTATTTCAATTCTGTCAGAGTTGTAGTACAAGAGTAATTCAATGACAAAGTATCCCCCTCCCACCCCTTTTACTGATGTAACACTGCTCAGCCAGATCAGAAGGGAGGTGCCCAGGTAGACTGCAGAGAGGGACAATCTTCAATTAAGATAAGGGAAAAACCTGAAAAACTTGTCAAGGGGGGCAGGGCTTTCATTGTTCTCATAGGAAGAAGATTATCCCCTGCTGTTATCTGTCTGGTCTATGGACCAGATTCCACATCTGAGAAGAGATGTCTTACACTAGGTAAAAGGGGCGGGAGGGGAAACTTTACTTGTGAATATCTCTCAAACCATAAAGGTTTGAGAGATAAGACTTATATCGTTCTTCATGTTTTTTTAATGCCTACAAAATAAAATAAAGATAAAACAAAGTATTACTATCCCTTTAATAAGGAAACATTATCTCTATGTCAAAAACTGCACTTCCTCTTCTATCTGTTCATATCCTATACTTAGATTGTAAGCTCTTGGGGCATGAACCTTTTATCCTAATGTATACTCACCTGGTGTTCCCCTTATGATTGTCTATATAAGCACTTAATCACTGCACTTATTGTATTCCCTTCTATATTAAATGTAAACTGTAAAGTGCCAAGTACACAGGTTGGAGCTATATAAATAAAAATATACATACAATGTTTGGGTGGCACAGCTCGGCACTTTATGCAAATTACAGATCGGTATGCTAATTTGTTGTGTTCCAGGAACAACGTGCATCCTCTGTGTTCTGTTAGACACACCCCCACAGCACAATGTTTGGTAATATTGGTCCATCACAGAAACTAATTAGTATAATGTGCCAGCCAAATAAATGTTAGTTTCTCAAAAAATATTTATATTACAAACAAATAGCTAGTGCAACAAATACAGTAGGCAGCCATTTCTTTTCTTCAACCCCTTGAATGCTAGAGATTTTCCAGCTCATTGCTTTGCATTCTCTTGCATTGTCTCTTGCATTCAAGAGGTTAAAATAAAAGCAGCTCCAATTAATCATCATAGTATTTGGGCCATGGAGAGTGTTATTTCAGTACTGTCAGAGTTGTAGTTCAAGAGTAATTGAATGATAAAGTATCCCCCTCCCGTCCCTTTTACCTAGTGTAACACTCCTCCCCTCAGATGTGGAATCTGGTCTTAAAACCGGACAGGTCACAGCAAGGGACACTCTTCTTACTGTGATCATAAGGAAAACCCTGTCCCTCTTGATGGATTTTTCAGGTTTTTCCTTATGATCACTGAAGATTGTCCCTCTCTGCGATCCATCTGGACAGTCTTGCTGCTCTGAGGTGAGCAGTGTTACACTAGGTAAAAGGGGCAGGAGGGGATACCTTATCATTCAGTTACTCTTGTACTACAACTCTGACAGTATTGATATAACACTCTCCATGACCCAAATACTATGATGATTAATTGGAGCTGATTTTATCGTGAAACACTACTATTCAGAGGCGTAATTAGAAGCCTCCGGGCCCTGGTTCAAGAAGTGCCACTGGCCCCCTTGACCACATTGACCCCCTCCACAATGCCTCATCTCCTACCAGGTGCTCCCATGTGGTCCTCTTAGTAATGCAAAGTGCTGGGAGATGGTGTCATTACTAGAGCGCCGGAGGGAGATTGCGGGCACCAGGCGGAGTGGTCGCAGGGGGAGGCTGGGCCCCTGTAGTGCACGGGCCCGATCGCAGGTTTGACCGCTGTGACCCCTACAGTTACGTCACTGCTACTATTACTCCTATTTAAACCAACAGGAATATTAAGCTGATAGAACACGTTCTCTTCTGTGGGTTGTCCTAATAGAATCCCACCCCAAGATTAGTGCCATCATTTGGGTTACTAAGTATTTATTCTGAATATTCTCCTCTTTATGCTGCCTGGGCTAAGGGCAGGGCCCCCTCCGACACTTAAAGGGTTAATTATATGTACTAAGAAATCAAATTTCCATAACTTGTTTCCTTTTTCCTGCATAGACTACAATGGACACATCCAGGGGTCCCTCACATTGAAGTCTAAAAGAGGTAGTATCTCATGATTTGGAAACAAAAATGTATGTTGCAGGGTTTATAATGCCCAGTAAAACGAGCGCACTCTGAGAGATGCTCTACTGAAAAGTTATCACAGCTCAGATCTGCATTTCTCGTGATCGGTACGTCCATGCCCTGAACTGGGACAGTGGTGCCTTTGTTACAGCTGTGAAGGGTTTTCGGTGCTGAACAGAGTTGCCCTTACACTGCCGTAGCACCAGCTCCTCCGTAACATTTCCCATAATGGAAAATAGCACATGAAGAAAAAAATAATCTGAACTGCAATAACTTTTGAATGAAACATCTCTTATTAGATGGAGAAGCTTAGTTTTTCACAACAATGTACTACATGGGAACTGAGCAAGAACTTTTTCTGCAAATACTTTTTATATATATAAAAGGTCCAAGTTTCAGCTCGTATCTGAGCCTTTATCAGGCCTTTCAGCAGTAAAAGTATTTGGAGACGTTCCTGCGGAGTGTCAGTCCTTCAGGTGATATATCCACACACTGGCTGGCACCCAGGTACATTTCAGACTCTGTGTTATATATTGCTTTGTGCACAAAACTCTACCAGTGTCAATAATAATATATATATCCATTGTATTGTATTGTATATTTTTATTTATTTAGCTCCAGCCAGTGTACTTGGCACTTTACAGATTACATTTACTATAGAAGGGGAACAATAAGTGTGGTGATTAAGTGCTTATATAGGCAGTCATAAGGGGAACAACAGGGGAGTATACATTAGGATAAGAGGTCCCTGCCCCGTAGAGCTTACAATCTAAGTGTACATTGGTTCCATAGAATAACAGATAGTGGAATGTATGAATTTACAAGGGCCGCTCCTGTTATCTTGTAATTCTATTGGATGGACTTCATGATATGCATTAGAGGGTATGATCACTTTGTATATATGGGCAGGCAGTCTCTGTCAATATAGTACATACCGGCAGACAGTCTCTGCCAATGGAGAACATACCAGCAGATAGTCTCTGTCAATGTAGTACTTACCAGCAGACAATCTCTGTCAATGTAGTACATACCAGCAGACAATCTCTGCCAATGTAGTACATACCAGCAAACAATCTCTGCCAATGTAGTACATACCGGCAAACAATCTCTGCCAATGTAGTACTTACCAGCAAACAATCTCTGCCAATGTAGTACTTACCAGCAAACAATCTCTGCCAATGTAGTACATACCGGCAAACAATCTCTGCCAATGTAGTACTTACCAGCAGACAATTTCTGTCAATGTAATACATACCTGCAGACAATCTCTGCCAATGTAGTACTTACCAGCAAACAATCTCTGCCAATGTAGTACATACCGGCAAACAATCTCTGCCAATGTAGTACTTACCAGCAAACAATCTCTGCCAATGTAGTACATACCGGCAAACAATCTCTGCCAATGTAGTACTTACCAGCAAACAATCTCTGCCAATGTAGTACATACCGGCAAACAATCTCTGCCAATGTAGTACTTACCAGCAGACAATTTCTGCCAATGTAGTACATACCTGCAGACAATCTCTGCCAATGTAGTACTTACCAGCAGACAATCTCTGCCAATGTAGTACTTACCAGCAACCAATCTCTGCCAATGTAGTACTTACCAGCAGACAATTTCTGTCAATGTAATACATACCTGCAGACAATCTCTGCCAATGTAGTACATACCAGCAAACAATCTCTGCCAATGTAGTACATACCGGCAAACAATCTCTGCCAATGTAGTACTTACCAGCAAACAATCTCTGCCAATGTAGTACATACCGGCAAACAATCTCTGCCAATGTAGTACTTACCAGCAGACAATTTCTGCCAAAGTAGTACATACCTGCAGACAATCTCTGCCAATGTAGTACTTACCAGCAGGCAATGTCTGCCAATGTAGTACATACCGGCAAACAATCCCTGCCAATGTAGTACTTACCAGCAGACAATCTCTGCCAATGTAGTACTTACCAGCAGACAATCTCTGCCAATGTAGTACTTACCAGCAGACAATCTCTGACAATGTAGTACATACCGGCAAACAATCCCTGCCAATGTAGTACTTACCAGCAGACAATCTCTGCCAATGTAGTACATACCAGCAATCTTCGTCAATGTTAAGAGTTTGATGTCAGCAAGCCTCATACACCAGCTGGATGGTGTATTCTGGGAAATGGTGTTAAATCCCCCATTCACTCTGCATTCTGTTTAATGCTTGAAGAGGGGGACAAGAACCCACAGACTACCTCACCAAAAACCCCTTTCCCCAAGTGGCATTAAGGGGAGGAATTTTAGTGTAAGTAGTTTAGTAAATTGCATTAAGCAGGGTATGTCTGAAAAGAGATTTTCGTGCGTGATTAAGAACGGAGTCAGTTTTGTACACTGATATACTGACCAGGATTTTATGTCAGTGGGTAGTTTATCTTCCCTTAATGCACAAATCCACCCCTTCCCCCGAAAGGCTTGCAGTTTTCCCTGCTTGAGTGTTGGTCAGGGCTGTCCAAATTCAGTCCTCAGTGGTCGCCAACAGGCCAGGATGTAACTACTCCCCTGATTAACCCCTTAATGACCGGTCGATCGGCACGTCGTGGTCAGTTAAGGACCACGGAGCTTTTTTTTTTGGTTTGTTTCTTCCGCTTCCGGACTCCCAGAATGGCGTGCAGCTGCGGGGGAGCCAGGAATTCCATGACGGTCATAGTAAGTCATGGGTCTTTAAGTCAGATCGACCCATGATGTACTATGACCGTCAAGGGTTGTTAAGGGGTTAAGCACAGATGAGTTAGTCAGTGGCTCGTTCATTTTGGTTGGCCTTTTGTGCTCAGACAGGGAAATCCCTAAGTCTTTGGCAGTTGATAGCTCCTGAGACCGAACTTGGACACCCGCTGGTATAGGAGAAGTAGTCAAAGACTCAGGGCCGACTGTAGAAAGAAACAGATTAACAACTGAACAGTTGTAGACATTCTTTTGATTTAAATTCACCTGTTTAAGCTGTCAAATGCTAGCGAGAACTCCAATACCCATTCAAATCAATGTGGCATTTTGATCATTTTTCATCTCCCCCTGTGGTGTAGTTGGTTTGCTCCAGAATTGTTTTTTTTCCTATTTACTTAATGTCATGTGGGTTAAGAATAATTAATTCAATGCATGCAACTGCAGGACATCTAGAGTTGCCACCCAGCCGGTATTTTACCGGCAGGCCGGTAAAAAATTGGCTTCTGTCTGTTAGCAAAACTAACATGTCCAATGTTAAGTCTATGGAGGGAATGCCATGACCGGTATTTTTTTGAAGAAAAGGTGGCAACCCTAAGGACATCTGTTAACCCATTTGATGTCCGAATTCTCCAGCTCATTGATCCGCAATCCTTTATAGATATTGCCAGTATGCAATGGGTTAAACAGAGTATGCAAACCAACTTCTGAATTTACAGAGAGAAAAACGAGCTGCGAGCAATTGTTTCACTTCAAACCATTCAGAAACCACTGAAGCCCTTAGGTGTCTAATTTAAGCCTCAATTAAAAGTAGCAAACTTTATTTTAATTCACTGTTCACAAACTCGTGACACGGACAGATTGAAACCAATCTATCTTCCTAGTGCATCAAGTGAGACTGGAACATTATATCCCGGCTGAAATCTCAGCCATAAATTGTGTTTGCATGCAAAACAGAGCTGGAATGGAAGCCTTTTTTTTTTTCCAGCATTTTCTAACACTAATTTGATTGCTCTTTTTAAAGTGGATGAAGTTCCCAGATTGGGCCGAGCAGGACGAGGCCCGGAGCATTTTTCTGTGTTTGCCCAAGCTCCTGATTATCATTAAACTGCATCAGACTTTTATAAAATAAAATCATAAAAGAAAAACAAAAAGCGAGACTGTCAGACACAGTATCCCAGATGAACAATCCCCTCGGTTCAGCGAAATAAATGGTGTTTTTTTTGCAAGAAATTCAACAGGCTATAATCCGCAGAATTAATCTAATATTTAACCCATGAAGTGTGACTGTGACTGTGTGATGTGGTGTGTATAGAAGTGTATCACCCTGGTGTCCCTGTGTGTAGGAGATCAGACTGTGTGGTGTGTATATAAGTGTATCACCCTGGTGACCCTGTGTTTAGGAGATCAGACTGTGTGGTGTGTATAGAAGTGTATCCCCCTGGTGTCCCTGTGTTTAGGAGATCAGACTGTGTGGTGTTTGTATATAAGTGTATCACCCTGGTGTCCCTGTGTTTAGGAGATCAGACTGTGTGGTGTGTATATAAGTGTATCACCCTGGTGTCCCTGTGTTTAGGAGATCAGACTGTGTGGTGTGTACATAAGTGTATCACCCTGCTGTCCCTGCGTTTAGGAGATCAGACTGTGTGGTGTGTATATAAGTGTATCACCCTGGTGTCCCTGTGTTTAGGAGATCAGACTGTGTGGTGTGTATATAAGTGTATCACCCTGGTGTCCCTGTGTTTAGGAGATCAGACTGTGTGGTGTGTATGGAAGTGTATCACCCTGGTGTTCCTGTGTTTAGGAGATCAGACTGTGTGATGTGTATATAAGTGTATCACCCTGGTGTCCCTGTGTTTAGGAGATCAGACTGTGTGGTGTGTATATAAGTGTATCACCCTGGTGTCCCTGTGTTTAGGAGATCAGACTGTGTGATGTGTATATAAGTGCATCACCCTGGTGTCCCTGTGTTTAGGAGATCAGACTGTGTGGTGTGTATATAAGTGTATCACTTGGTGTCCCTGTGTTTAGGAGATCAGACTGTGTGGTGTGTATATAAGTGTATCACCCTGATGTCCCTGTGTTTAGGAGATCAGACTGTGTGGTGTGTATAGAAGTGTATCACCCTGGTGTCCCTGTGTGTAGGAGATCAGACTGTGTGGTGTGTATATAAGTGTATCACCCTGGTGTTCCTGTGTGTAGGAGATCAGACTGTTTGGTGTGTATATAAGTATATCACCTTGGTGTCCCTCTGTTTAGGAGATCAGACTGTGTGGTGTGTATATAAGTGTATCACCCTGGTGTCCCTGTGTTTAGGAGATCAGACTGTGTGGTGTGTATATAAGTGTATCACCCTGGTGTCCCTGTGTTTAGGAGATCAGACTGTGTGGTGTGTATATAAGTGTATAACCCTGGTGTCGCTGTGTTTAGGAGATCAGACTGTGTGGTGTGTATATAAGTGTATCACCCTGGTGTCCCTGTGTTTAGGAGATCAGACTGTGTGGTGTGTATATAAGTGTATCACCCTGGTGTCCCTGTGTTTAGGAGATCAGACTGTGTGGTGTGTATATAAGTGTATCACTCTGGTGTCCCTGTGTGTAGGAGATCAGACTGTGTGGTGTGTATATAAGTGTATCCCCCTGGTGTCCCTGTGTTTAGGAGATCACACTGTGTGGTGTGTATATAAGTGTATCACCCTGGTGTCCCTGTGTGTAGGAGATCAGACTGTGTGGTGTGTATATAAGTGTATCACCCTGGTGTCCCTGTGTTTAGGAGATCAGACTGTGTGGTGTGTATATAAGTATATCACCTTGGTGTCCCTCTGTTTAGGAGATCAGACTGTGTGGTGTGTATATAAGTGTATCACCCTGGTGTCCCTGTGTTTAGGAGATCAGACTGTGTGATGTGTATATAAGTGCATCACCCTGGTGTCCCTGTGTTTAGGAGATCAGACTGTGTGGTGTGTATATAAGTGTATCACTTGGTGTCCCTGTGTTTAGGAGATCAGACTGTGTGGTGTGTATATAAGTGTATCACCCTGATGTCCCTGTGTTTAGGAGATCAGACTGTGTGGTGTGTATAGAAGTGTATCACCCTGGTGTCCCTGTGTGTAGGAGATCAGACTGTGTGGTGTGTATATAAGTGTATCACCCTGGTGTTCCTGTGTGTAGGAGATCAGACTGTTTGGTGTGTATATAAGTATATCACCTTGGTGTCCCTCTGTTTAGGAGATCAGACTGTGTGGTGTGTATATAAGTGTATCACCCTGGTGTCCCTGTGTTTAGGAGATCAGACTGTGTGGTGTGTATATAAGTGTATCACCCTGGTGTCCCTGTGTTTAGGAGATCAGACTGTGTGGTGTGTATATAAGTGTATAACCCTGGTGTCACTGTGTTTAGGAGATCAGACTGTGTGGTGTGTATATAAGTGTATCACCCTGGTGTCCCTGTGTTTAGGAGATCAGACTGTGTGGTGTGTATATAAGTGTATCACCCTGGTGTCCCTGTGTTTAGGAGATCAGACTGTGTGGTGTGTATATAAGTGTATCACTCTGGTGTCCCTGTGTGTAGGAGATCAGACTGTGTGGTGTGTATATAAGTGTATCCCCCTGGTGTCCCTGTGTTTAGGAGATCACACTGTGTGGTGTGTATATAAGTGTATCCCCCTGGTGTCCCTGTGTGTAGGAGATCAGACTGTGTGGTGTGTATATAAGTGTATCACCCTGGTGTCCCTGTGTTTAGGAGATCAGACTGTGTGGTGTGTATATAAGTATATCACCTTGGTGTCCCTCTGTTTAGGAGATCAGACTGTGTGGTGTGTATATAAGTGTATCACCCTGGTGTCCCTGTGTTTAGGAGATCAGACTGTGTGGTGTGTATATAAGTGTATCACCCTGGTGTACCTGTGTTTAGTAGATCAGACTGTGTGGTGTGTATATAAGTGTATCACCCTGGTGTCCCTGTGTTTAGGAGATCAGACTGTGTGGTGTGTATATAAGTGTATCACCCTGGTGTCCCTGTGTTTAGGAGATCAGACTGTGTGGTGTGTATATAAGTGTATCACCCTGGTGTCCCTGTGTTTAGGAGATCAGACTGTGTGGTGTGTATATAAGTGTATCACCCTGGTGTCGCTGTGTTTAGGAGATCAGACTGTGTGGTGTGTATATAAGTGTATCACCCTGGTGTCCCTGTGTTTAGGAGATCAGACTGTGTGGTGTGTATATAAGTGTATCACCCTGGTGTCCCTGTGTTTAGGAGATCAGACTGTGTGGTGTGTATATAAGTGTATCACCCTGGTGTCGCTGTGTTTAGGAGATCAGACTGTGTGGTGTGTATATAAGTGTATCACCCTGGTGTCCCTGTGTTTAGGAGATCAGACTGTGTGGTGTGTATATAAGTGTATCACCCTGGTGTCCCTGTGTTTAGGAGATCAGACTGTGTCGTGTGTATATAAGTGTATCACCCTGGTGTCCCTGTGTTTAGGAGATCAGACTGTGTGATGTGTATATAAGTGTATCCCCCTAGTGTCCCTGTGTTTAGGAGATCAGACTGTGTGGTGTGTATATAAGTGTATCACCCTGGTGTCCCTGTGTTTAGGAGATCAGACTGTGTTGTGTGTATAGAAGTGTATCACCCTGGTGTCCCTGTGTTTAGGAGATCAGACTGTGTGGTGTGTATAGAAGTGTATCACCCTGGTGTCCCTGTGTGTAGGAGATCAGACTGTGTGGTGTGTATATAAGTGTATCACCCTGGTGTCCCTGTGTTTAGGAGATCAGACTGTGTGGTGTGTATATAAGTGTATCACCCTGGTGTCCCTGTGTGTAGGAGATCACACTGTGTGGTGTGTATATAAGTGTATCACCCTGGTGTCCCTGTGTTTAGGAGATCAGACTGTGTGGTGTGTATATAAGTATATCACCCTGGTGTCCCTGTGTGTAGGAGATCAGACTGTGTGGTGTGTATATAAGTGTATCACCCTGGTGTCCCTGTGTGTAGGAGATCAGACTGTGTGGTGTGTATATAAGTGTATCCCCCTGGTGTCCCTGTGTTTAGGAGATCAGACTGTGTGGTGTGTATATAAGTGTATCACCCTGGTGTCCCTGTGTTTAGGAGATCAGACTGTGTGGTGTGTATATAAGTGTATCACCCTGGTGTCCCTGTGTGTAGGAGATCAGACTGTGTGGTGTGTATATAAGTGTATCACCCTGATGTCCCGGTGTTTAGGAGATCAGACTGTGTGGTGTGTATAGAAGTGTATCACCCTGGTGTCCCTGTGTTTAGGAGATCAGACTGTGTGGTGTGTATATCAGTGTATCACCCTGGTGTCCTTGTGTTTAGGAGATCAGACTGTGTGGTGTGTATATAAGTGTATCACCCTGGTATCCCTGTGTTTAGGAGATCAGACTGTGTGGTGTATATATAAGTGTATCATATTACTCCACAGCAATAAAACTCACATTATTGTTTGTTTAAATGTCACTATATGTGTTTATACATTGGTTTGTGTAAATAAAATAATTTGGTCTTGTTATAAGTCATTTTTTAGGTTACACAAGGAGGTGTCAATAGTTCATGAAGTAGCCTACAAATCGTAATGCCCCGCCCATCGCCCATGCCCCCAGCAACACCCTCTAAAACACAGGTGTCCCTCTTTGGCAATTTGAAATGTTGGAAGGTATGAGTGCGTTGCATACCCCCTCTGGCACTGAAATGGTTAACCCATTTATAACCAGAAGGGTGTGCAATGCTTTGAAACACAACGTGTTGCAATTATATCCGGTTCACAAAGGTTTAACCATTTGAGTGCCAGAGAGGTATCCAACGCATTGCGTTGCAATGCGTTGGATACCTCTCTGGCACTCAATGGGTTACATAGACTCATAAACTTTACGTGCTTCAAGTTTGAAAAAAAAAAAAATCCAGCTGTCATGGCCGCCTCCATGGAGATGACTCAGAGGACTGATTGAAGATGTTATCTCTTGTACAAAGACAGAAGGGTTAATTCCATAGGGGCCACTAGGATTTTCTGGCCATAGGTAGTAGGAGATTATTATTCGGGAGGTTTTATTTATCATTTTTGTACCCCTCCTTTAAAAGGAATAGTAATACTTAATATGTAAAAATGATATATTGTAGGGTGTATCCACCCGAGGAAAACAAAGGTGTTTCCACTGCTGAGAGGTCTTTTATCCAAAAGTTATTGTAGCTAAAATTTGAAATTTTTTAGCTGCAGTATCAAAATGGCCTGAAAATGTACAGTGGTGCTGTTGCTACGCCATCCTATAGACAGCTCTGGTCATAGACCATAAATCTCCATAGGATGGTGTAACAACAGCGCCACTGTACATTTGCAGGCCATTGTGGTACTGCATCTAAAAACAATCAAGTTTGAGCTGTAATAATTTTTGAATAAAACACCTCTCAGTAGTGGGAGTTCCCTTGTTGTACTCATGGGGATGATCCCTACAACATATTGTATGTTAACATTTTAAGTATTACTATCCGTTTAAGCTTAACCAGTTCACTGCAACACTTTCATCTTGTAGTAAATGGGTTAACCTCAGCAATAAAAATGACAGTTTTCAGAGAGACAGTTCACAAAAAAATAAAATAAATAAGAAACAACCATATCTGCAGTTAGTTCAGTAACAATGCATCTAAGAGCTGTTATAGCTGTCTGATCATAGACCAACAGTGCGCAACCTGTTGCCTTACAGCTACTGTTGGACTACAGTTGTTGTCATGCTCACCCGTGTGGTCTAACAGCAGTGTGAAGGCTGTAGGAGTCCTCTGAATTCGGTTGTTTTCTCTGTGATATGTATAGAGGCAGTAACAGCCAACAGCATATTTTCCTCCCAGTGGCCTCCAAAGTTGGGGTCCCAGGCATTTCTATGCGGTAATGAGTTTCACACGCCTCTGGCACTCACAGGAGTATTCAATCTACTAGTTGAAATGATTGAACTATACTGAGATACAGTGTGACTGGTCACAGAGCTTGCTATTATGAATAGTGTGACTGGATATGGACCTTGCTACCATGAGTATAGTATGACTGTCCACAAAGATGCTGCAGTGACTGCAGTGTGACTGACCCCAGAGATTGCTATCATGACTACAGTGTGACTGACCCCAGAGATTGCTATCATGACTACAGTGTGACTCACCCCAGAGATTGCTATCATGACTACAGTGTGACTGACCCCAGAGATTGCTATCATGACTACAGTGTGACTGACCCCATATATTGCTATCAAGACTACAGTGTAACTGACCCCAGAAATTGCTATCATGACTACAGTGTAACTGACCCCAGAGATTGCTATCATGACTACAGTGTGACTGATCCCAGAGATTGCTATCATGACTACAGTGTGACTGATCCCAGAGATTGCTATCATGACTACAGTGTAACTGATCCCAGAGATTGCTGTCATGACTACAGTGTGACTGACCCCATATATTGCTATCAAGACTACAGTGTAACTGACCCCAGAGATTGCTATCATGACTACAGTGTGACTGACCCCAGAGCGATCTGCCATGATTAAAATATGACTGGGTACAGAGCGTGCTGCCATGATTACAGTATGACTGGGTACAGAGCGTGCTGCCATGACTACAAAATGACTGGGCACAGAGCGTGCTGCCATGATTACAATATGACTGGGCACAGAGTGTGCTGCCATGATTACAATATGACTGGGCACAGAGCGTGCTGCCATGATTACAATAAGACTGGGCACAGAGCGTGCTGCCATGATTACAGTATGACTGGGCACAGAGTGTGTTGCCATGATTACAGTATGACTGGACACAGAGTGTGGTGCCATGATTACAATATGACTGGGCACAGAGCGTGCTGCCATGATTACAATATGACTGGGCACAGAGCGTGCTGCCATGATTACAATAAGACTGGGCACAGAGCGTGCTGCCATGATTACAGTATGACTGGGCACAGAGTGTGCTGCCATGATTACAGTATGACTGGGCACAGAGCGTGCTGCCATGATTACAATATGACTGGGCACAGAGTGTGCTGCCATGATTACAGTATGACTGGGCACAGAGCGTACTGCCATGATTACAGTATGACTGGGCACAGAGTGTGCTGCCATGACTACAGTATGACTGGGCACAGAGTGTGCTGCCATGATTACAGTATGACTGGGCACAGAGCGTGCTGCCATGATTACAGTATGACTGGGCACAGAGTGTGCTGCCATGATTACAATATGACTGGGCACAGAGCGTGCTGCCATGATTACAGTATGACTGGGCACAGAGTGTGCTGCCATGATTACAATAAGACTGGGCACAGAGCGTGCTGCCATGATTACAGTATGACTGGGCACAGAGCGTGCTGCCATGATTACAGTATGACTGGGCACAGAGTGTGTTGCCATGATTACAGTATGACTGGGCACAGAGTGTGCTGCCATGATTACAATATGACTGGGCACAGAGCGTACTGCCATGATTACAGTATGACTTGGCACAGAGTGTGCTGCCATGATTACAGTATGACTGGGCACAGAGTGTGTTGCCATGATTACAGTATGACTGGGCACAGAGCGTGCTGCCATGATTACAATGTGACTGGGCACAGAGCGTACTGCCATGATTACAATATTACTGGGCACAGAGTGTGCTGCCATGACTACAATATGACTGGGCACAGAGTGTGCTGCCATGATTACAATATGACTGGGCACAGAGCGTGCTGCCATGATTACAGTATGACTGGGCACAGAGTGTGCTGCCATGATTACAGTATGACTGGACACAGAGCGTGCTGCCATGATTACAATATGACTGGGCACAGAGCGTGCTGCCATGATTACAGTATGACTGGGCACAGAGCGTGCTGCCATGATTACAGTATGACTGGGCACAGAGCGTGCTGCCATGATTACAGTATGACTGGGCACAGAGCGTGCTGCCATGATTACAATATGACTGGGCACAGAGTGTACTGCTATGATTACATTATGACTGGGCACAGAGCGTGCTGCCATGATTACAATATGACTGGGCACAGAGCGTACTGCCATGATTACAATATGACTGGGCACAGAGTGTACTGCTATGATTACATTATGACTGGGCACAGAGCGTGCTGCCATGATTACAATATGACTGGGCACATAGTGTGCTGCCATGATTACAATATGACTGGGCACAGAGCGTACTGCCATGATTACAATATGACTGGGCACAGAGCGTACTGCCATGATTACAATATGACTGAGCACAGAGCGTGCTGCCATGATTACAATATGACTGGGCACAGAGCGTGCTGCCATGATTACAGTATGACTGGGCACAGAGCGTACTGCCATGATTACAATATGACTGGGCACAGAGCGTGCTGCCATGATTACAATATGACTGGGCACAGAGCGTGCTGCCATGATTACAGTATGACTGGGCACAGAGCGTACTGCCATGATTACAGTATGACTGGGCACAGAGCGTGCTGCCATGATTACAATATGACTGGGCACAGAGCGTACTGCCATGATTACAATATGACTGGGCACAGAGGGTGCTGCCATGATTACAATAAGACTGGGCACAGAGTGTGCTGCCATGATTACAATATGACTGGACACAGAGTGTGCTGCCATGATTACAATAAGACTGGGCACAGAGCGTGCTGCCATGATTACAATATGACTGGGCACAGAGTGTGCTGCCATGATTACAATAAGACTGGGCACAGAGCGTGCTGCCATGATTACAATATGACTGGACACAGAGTGTGCTGCCATGATTACAATAAGACTGGGCACAGAGCGTGCTGCCATGATTACAGTATGACTGGGCACAGAGCGTGCTGCCATGATTACAGTATGACTGGGCACAGAGTGTGCTGCCATGATTACAATATGACTGGGCACAGAGTGTGCTGCCATGATTACAGTATGACTGGGCACAGAGCGTGCTGCCATGATTACAGTATGACTGGGCACAGAGCGTGCTGCCATGATTACAATATGACTGGGCACAGAGTGTGCTGCCATGATTACAATATGACTGGGCACAGAGCGTGCTGCCATGATTACAATATGACTGGGCACAGAGCGTACTGCCATGATTACAATAAGACTGGGCACAGAGCGTGCTGCCATGATTACAATATGACTGGGCACAGAGTGTGCTGCCATGATTACAATATGACTGGGCACAGAGTGTACTGCTATGATTACATTATGACTGGGCACAGAGCGTGCTGCCATGATTACAATATGACTGGGCACAGAGCGTTCTGCCATGATTACAATATGACTGGGCACAGAGTGTGCTGCCATGATTACAATATGACTGGGCACAGAGTGTACTGCTATGATTACATTATGACTGGGCACAGAGCGTGCTGCCATGATTACAATATGACTGGGCACAGAGCGTGCTGCCATGATTACAATATGACTGGGAACAGAGCGTGCTGCCATGATTACAATATGACTGGGTACAGAGTGTGCTGCCATGATTACAATATGACCGGGCACAGAGCGTACTGCCATGACTACAGTATGACTGGGCACAGAGTGTGCTGCCATGATTACAATATGACTGGGCACAGAGCGTGCTGCCATGATTACAGTATGACTGGGCACAGAGCGTACTGCCATGACTACAGTATGACTGGGCACAGAGTGTACTGCCATGATTACAATATGACTGGGCACAGAGTGTGCTGCCATGATTACAATATGACTGGGCACAGAGTGTGCTGCCATGATTACAATATGACTGGGTACACAGCGTGCTGCCATGATTACAATATGACTGGGCACAGAGTGTGCTGCCATGATTACAATATGACTGGGCACAGAGCGTGCTGCCATGATTACAATATGACCGGGCACAGAGCGTGCTGCCATGATTACAATATGACTGGGCACAGAGTGTGCTGCCATGATTACAATATGACTGGGCACAGAGTGTGCTGCCATGATTACAGTATGACTGGGCACAGAGCGTGCTGCCATGATTACAATATGACTGGGCACAGAGCGTGCTGCCATGATTACAATATGACTGGGCACAGAGCGTGCTGCCATGATTACAGTATGACTGGGCACAGAGCGTGCTGCCATGATTACAATATGACTGAGCACAGAGCGTGCTGCCATGATTACAGTATGACTGGGCACAGAGCGTGCTGCCATGATTACAATATGACTGGGTACAGAGTGTGCTGCCATGATTACAGTATGACTGGGCACAGAGTGTGCTGCCATGATTACAATATGACTGGGCACAGAGTGTGCTGCCATGATTACAGTATGACTGGGCACAGAGTGTGCTGCCATGATTACAATATGACTGAGCACAGAGCGTGCTGCCATGATTACAATATGACTGGGCACAGAGCGTGCTGCCATGATTACAATATGACTGGGCACAGAGCGTGCTGCCATGATTACAATATGACTGAGCACAGAGCGTGCTGCCATGATTACAATATGACTGGGCACAGAGCGTGGTGCCATGATTACAGTATGACTGGGCACAGAGCGTACTGCCATGATTACAGTATGACTGGGCACAGAGCGTGCTGCCATGATTACAATATGACTGAGCACAGAGCGTACTGCTATGTTTACAATAAGACTGGGCACAGAGCGTGCTGCCATGATTACAATATGACTGGGTACAGAGTGTGCTGCCATGATTACAATATGACTGGGCACAGAGCGTGCTGCTATGATTACAATAAGACTGGGCACAGAGCGTGCTGCCATGATTACAATATGACTGGGCACATAGTGTGCTGCCATGATTACAATATGACTGGGCACAGAGTGTGCTGCCATGATTACAATATGACTGAGCACAGAGCGTACTGCTATGATTACAATAAGACTGGGCACAGAGTGTGCTGCCATGATTACAATATGACTGGGCACAGAGCGTACTGCCATGATTACAATATGACTGGGCACAGAGCGTGTTGCTATGATTACAATAAGACTGGGCACAGAGCGTGCTGCCATGATTACAATATGACTGGGCACATTGTGTGCTGCCATGATTACAATATGACTGGGCACAGAGTGTGCTGCCATGATTACAATATGACTGAGCACAGAGCGTACTGCTATGATTACAATAAGACTGGGCACAGAGTGTGCTGCCATGATTACAATATGACTGGGCACAGAGCGTACTGCCATGATTACAGTATGACTGGGCACAGAGCATACTGCCATGATTACAATATGACTGGGCACAGAGCGTGCTGCCATGATTACAATATGACTGAGCACAGAGCGTACTGCTATGTTTACAATAAGACTGGGCACAGAGCGTGCTGCCATGATTACAATATGACTGGGTACAGAGTGTGCTGCCATGATTACAATATGACTGGGCACAGAGCGTGCTGCTATGATTACAATAAGACTGGGCACAGAGCGTGCTGCCATGATTACAATATGACTGGGCACATAGTGTGCTGCCATGATTACAATATGACTGGGCACAGAGTGTGCTGCCATGATTACAATATGACTGAGCACAGAGCGTACTGCTATGATTACAATAAGACTGGGCACAGAGTGTGCTGCCATGATTACAATATGACTGGGCACAGAGTGTGCTGCCATGATTACAATATGACTGGGCACAGAGTGTGCTGCCATGATTACAATAAGACTGGGCACAGAGTGTGCTGCCATGATTACAATATGACTGGGCACAGAGTGTGCTGCTATGATTACAATATGACTGGGCACAGAGTGTGCTGCCATGATTACAATATGACTGGGCACAGAGTGTGCTGCCATGATTACAATATGACTGGGCACAGAGCTTGCTGCCATGATTACAATATGACTGAGCACAGAGCGTGCTGCCATGATTACAATATGACTGGGCACAGAGTGTGCTGCCATGATTACAATATGACTGGGCACAGAGTGTGCTGCCATGATTACAATATGACTGGGCACAGAGTGTGCTGCCATGATTACAATAAGACTGGGCACAGAGTGTGCTGCCATGATTACAATATGACTGAGCACAGAGCGTGCTGCCATGATTACAATATGACTGGGCACAGAGTGTGCTGCCATGATTACAATAAGACTGGGCACAGAGTGTGCTGCCATGATTACAATAAGACTGGGCACAGAGTGTACTGCTATGATTACAATATGACTGGGCACAGAGCGTGCTGCCATGATTACAATAAGACTGGGCACAGAGTGTGCTGCCATGATTACAATAAGACTGGGCACAGAGTGTACTGCTATGATTACAATATGACTGGACACAGAGCGTACTGCTATGATTACAATAAGACTGGGCACAGAGCGTGCTGCCATGATTACAATATGACTGGGCACAGAGTGTGCTGCCATGATTACAGTATGACTGGGCACAGAGCGTGCTGCCATGATTACAATATGACTGGGCACAGAGCGTGCTGCCATGATTACAATATGACTGGGCACAGAGCGTGCTGCCATGATTACAATATGACTGGGCACAGAGCGATCTGCCATGATTACAATATGACTGGGCACAGAGCGTGCTGCCATGATTACAATATGACTGGGCACAGAGTGTGCTGCCATGATTACAATATGACTGAGCACAGAGCGTGCTGCCATGATTACAATATGACTGGGCACAGAGTGTGCTGCCATGATTACAATATGACTGGGCACAGAGTGTGCTGCCATGATTACAGTATGACTGGGCACAGAGCGTGCTGCCATGATTACAATATGACTGGGCACAGAGCGTGCTGCCATGATTACAATATGACTGAGCACAGAGTGTGCTGCCATGATTACAGTATGACTGGGCACAGAGCGTGCTGCCATGATTACAATAAGACTGGGCACATAGTGTGCTGCCATGATTACAATATGACTGAGCACAGAGCGTGCTGCTATGATTACAGTATGACTGGGCACATAGTGTGCTGCCATGATTACAATATGACTGAGCACAGAGCGTGCTACCATGATTACAATATGACTGGGCACAGAGCGTGCTGCCATGATTACAATATGACTGGGCACAGAGCGTGGTGCCATGATTACAGTATGACTGGGCACAGAGTGTGCTGCCATGATTACAATATGACTGGGCACAGAGCGTGCTGCTATGATTACAATAAGACTGGGCACAGAGCGTGCTGCCATGATTACAATATGACTGGGTACAGAGTGTGCTGCCATGATTACAATATGACTGGGCACAGAGCGTGCTGCTATGATTACAATAAGACTGGGCACAGAGCGTACTGCCATGATTACAATATGACTGGGCACAGAGTGTGCTGCCATGATTACAATATGACTGGGCACAGAGTGTGCTGCCATGATTACAATAAGACTGGGCACAGAGTGTGCTGCCATGATTACAATATGACTGGGCACAGAGTGTGCTGCTATGATTACAATATGACTGGGCACAGAGTGTGCTGCCATGATTACAATATGACTGGGCACAGAGTGTGCTGCCATGATTACAATATGACTGGGCACAGAGCTTGCTGCCATGATTACAATATGACTGAGCACAGAGCGTGCTGCCATGATTACAATATGACTGGGCACAGAGTGTGCTGCCATGATTACAATAAGACTGGGCACAGAGTGTGCTGCCATGATTACAATAAGACTGGGCACAGAGTGTACTGCTATGATTACAATATGACTGGGCACAGAGCGTGCTGCCATGATTACAATAAGACTGGGCACAGAGTGTGCTGCCATGATTACAATAAGACTGGGCACAGAGTGTACTGCTATGATTACAATATGACTGGACACAGAGCGTACTGCTATGATTACAATAAGACTGGGCACAGAGCGTGCTGCCATGATTACAATATGACTGGGCACAGAGTGTGCTGCCATGATTACAGTATGACTGGGCACAGAGCGTGCTGCCATGATTACAATATGACTGGGCACAGAGCGTGCTGCCATGATTACAATATGACTGAGCACAGAGCGTGCTGCCATGATTACAATATGACTGGGCACAGAGTGTGCTGCCATGATTACAATATGACTGGGCACAGAGTGTGCTGCCATGATTACAGTATGACTGGGCACAGAGCGTGCTGCCATGATTACAATATGACTGGGCACAGAGCGTGCTGCCATGATTACAATATGACTGAGCACAGAGTGTGCTGCCATGATTACAGTATGACTGGGCACAGAGCGTGCTGCCATGATTACAATAAGACTGGGCACATAGTGTGCTGCCATGATTACAATATGACTGAGCACAGAGCGTGCTGCCATGATTACAATATGACTGAGCACAGAGCGTGCTACCATGATTACAATATGACTGGGCACAGAGCGTGCTGCCATGATTACAATATGACTGGGCACAGAGCGTGGTGCCATGATTACAGTATGACTGGGCACAGAGCGTACTGCTATGATTACAATAAGACTGGGCACAGAGCGTGCTGCCATGATTACAATATGACTGGGTACAGAGTGTGCTGCCATGATTACAATATGACTGGGCACAGAGCGTGCTGCTATGATTACAATAAGACTGGGCACAGAGCGTGCTGCCATGATTACAATATGACTGGGCACATAGTGTGCTGCCATGATTACAATATGACTGGGCACAGAGTGTGCTGCCATGATTACAATATGACTGAGCACAGAGCGTGCTGCTATGATTACAATATGACTGGGTACAGAGTGTGCTGCCATGATTACAATATGACTGGGCACAGAGCGTGCTGCTATGATTACAATAAGACTGGGCACAGAGTGTGCTGCCATGATTACAATAAGACTGGGCACAGAGTGTGCTGCCATGATTACAATATGACTGGGCACAGAGTGTGCTGCTATGATTACAATATGACTGGGCACAGAGTGTGCTGCCATGATTACAATATGACTGGGCACAGAGTGTGCTGCCATGATTACAATATGACTGGGCACAGAGCTTGCTGCCATGATTACAATATGACTGAGCACAGAGCGTGCTGCCATGATTACAATATGACTGGGCACAGAGCGTGCTGCCATGATTACAATAAGACTGGGCACAGAGTGTGCTGCCATGATTACAATATGACTGGGCACAGAGTGTACTGCTATGATTACAATATGACTGGACACAGAGCGTACTGCTATGATTACAATAAGACTGGGCACAGAGCGTGCTGCCATGATTACAATATGACTGGACACAGAGCGTGCTGCCATGATTACAATATGACTGGGCACAGAGTGTACTGCTATGATTACAATAAGACTGGGCACAGAGCGTGCTGCCATGATTACAATATGACTGGACACAGAGTGTGCTGCCATGATTACAATATGACTGGGCACAGAGCGTGCTGCCATGATTACAATATGACTGGACACAGAGCGTGCTGCCATGATTACAGTATGACTGGGCACAGAGCGTGCTGCCATGATTACAGTATGACTGGGCACAGAGTGTGCTGCCATGATTACAATATGACTGGGCACAGAGCGTACTGCCATGATTACAATATGACTGGGCACAGTGTGCTGCCATGATTACAGTATGACTGGGCACAGTGTGCTGCCATGATTACAATATGACTGGGCACAGAGCGTGCTGCCATGATTACAATATGACTGGGCACAGAGCGTGCTGCCATGATTACAGTATGACTGGGCACAGAGCGTACTGCCATGATTACAATATGACTGGGCACAGAGCGTGCTGCCATGATTACAATAAGACTGGGCACATAGTGTGCTGCCATGATTACAATATGACTGGGCACAGAGCGTGCTGCCATGATTACAATATGACTGGGCACAGAGCGTACTGCTATGATTACAATAAGACTGGGCACAGAGCGTGCTGCCATGATTACAATATGACTGGGCACAGAGCGTACTGCTATGATTACAATAAGACTGGGCACAGAGCGTGCTGCCATGATTACAATATGACTGGGCACAGAGCGTACTGCTATGATTACAATAAGACTGGGCACAGAGCGTGCTGCCATGATTACAATATGACTGGGCACAGAGCGTACTGCTATGATTACAATAAGACTGGGCACAGAGCGTGCTGCCATGATTACAATATGACTGAGCACAGAGCGTGCTGCCATGATTACAATATGACTGGGCACAGAGTGTGTTGCCATGATTACAATATGACTGGGCACAGAGCGTGCTGCCATGATTACAATATGACTGGGCACAGAGCGTGCTGCCATGATTACAGTATGACTGGGCACAGAGCGTACTGCTATGATTACAATATGACTGGGCACAGAGCGTGCTGCCATGATTACAATATGACTGGGCACAGAGTGTGTTGCTATGATTACAATATGACTGGGCACAGAGCGTGCTGCCATGATTACAATATGACTGGGCACAGAGTGTGCTGCCATGATTACAATATGACTGGGTACAGAGTGTGCTGCCATGATTACAATATGACTGGGCACAGAGTGTGCTGCCATGATTACAATATGACTGGGTACAGAGTGTGCTGCCATGATTACAATATGACTGGGCACAGAGCGTACTGCCATGATTACAATATGACTGGGTACAGAGTGTGCTGCCATGATTACAATATGACTGGGCACAGAGCGTGCTGCCATGATTACAATATGACTGGGCACAGAGTGTGCTGCCATGATTACAATATGACTGGGTACAGAGTGTGCTGCCATGATTACAATATGACTGGGCACAGAGCGTACTGCCATGATTACAATATGACTGGGCACAGAGTGTGCTGCCATGATTACAGTATGACTGGGCACAGAGTGTGCTGCCATGATTACAGTATGACTGGGCACAGAGCGTGCTGCCATGATTACAATATGACTGGGCACAGAGCGTACTGCCATGATTACAATATGACTGGGCACAGAGTGTGCTGCCATGATTACAATATGACTGGGCACAGAGTGTGCTGCCATGATTACAGTATGACTGGGCACAGAGCGTGCTGCCATGATTACAATATGACTGGGCACAGAGTGTGCTGCCATGATTACAGTATGACTGGGCACAGAACTATCTTACATGACATCAGTGTGAGTGGTACCAGGACTCACTTTCATGATGGCTTTCAGTCACATGTACAGATTGGCACTGGCATGTTTGCACATAGGTATAAGTTCAGTAAAATATAGCAACATTTACAATAAATATGTTATTAGGCTCTGTGCTTGTGTGTCCTACATCCCACCAAGAGACTTCCAAGGCAGCGTCTTCCTGACAGACGGAGAGTCTCTGACTACAACGCTACCTTGTCATTTCTTTCAGACCTGCACATCTCACAGCTTCGCCAAGCACAGGGATCCTGCGTTCTGTGGCTGCCAGTATCTGTGCAGTCAGGGTAATAGCTGTGTCAGGTAACAAGGGATTCTTTTTCTCTCTTCTGCTAAGTGCAACTGACAGTTTAATAGGGACTGGTTAATAAGACACTTCATTATACTCTCTGGCTTTTCCCCCGATTTTTTTGAGTTTCATCCTCAGCAGAGAAGGGAGGATGGAGGGGGCAGAGAAGACAAGATTGATTGAGACGAACTGATCGACTACAGCAATATGCTGAGTTCACTTGTCTTTTCATCAGTTCCATCTGGGTGTGTGTGGGGGGGAATCAATTCCGCAGCGCAGCTGACTGTGTTTGGGCAGAAAAATAAAAGCTGTGAGAGAGGGTTTATGAGAAACAAGACTGCGCTTGGTACAGGGTGTCTGCTGTGGGCTTGCATAGCATCTGGTGAGGAGGGAATCAGCAAGAGTTTTTGCAATTCTTTTTATAAATAAACATAACTGAAGCCACAATGTCTATGATATCGGTGGCCAATGGGATGTCCTGTAGCTGCTGCCAGACTACAACTCCCAGGATGAATGATGGGAGATGTAGGGGGACATTGTGGAAGAGGGGCATAGCGGAGATGAAGGGGGACATTGTGGAAGAGGGGCATAGCGGAGATGAAGGGGGACATTGTGGAAGAGGGGCATAGCGGAGATGAAGGGGGACATTGCGGAGATGAAGGGGGCATTCGGAGATGAAGGGGGCATACAGAGATGAAGGGGGCATAGCGGAGATGAAGGGGGGCATTGACCAGGCACCCTCCCCTCATCAGAGCAGGGGGTGCCTGGTGTAATGCTCGTGTCGCCCCATTCATTTCAATGGGGCTCGGGTGCTCGGCCGAGCACTCAAGCCTCAGGGGGTGCTCGGTCAGAGCACCCGAGCATCGGGGTGCTCGCTCAACGCTACTAGAGACGTTTCAATGAATTGCCTCACTGGATGAGGGACACCTACCAAGGTAAATCCTTCTGTAACACACACTGATTTTACTGTCTAATTAGCTTTTCACCCACTGAGTGTTACAGAGGATTGCTCAACGCATTTCACAACAATGCATCAGATGTCTTTCTGGCACTCAAAGGGTCATTAACCCTGTGGATGCCAGACATTTGTCCAGCACATTTCAAGGAAATGTGTTGAACATGTCTCTGGCATTCAGAGAGTTAAAGGAGCAATATATATTTACATATATACTAGCAGTGTGGGATGGCATTACCCGTCTGTTTTTGTTTATGAAAGTTCTGTAAAATGCATGTGATCACGTTCTGTTTTAGCTGTCCGCCCCCCCCCCCCCAAAATGACTTGTACTGCCATAGTGTCCCCATAGTGAGACACACACACACATCCCATACTGACACACACACACACATCCCATACTGACACACACACATATACCTATAGTGACACACACACACACACACACACATCCCATAGTGAGACACACATCCCATAGTGACACACATATACACATCCCGTAGTGAGACACACACACATGCCATGGTGAGACACACACATACACCTATAGTGACACACACACACACATACACCTATAGTGAGACACACACACACACACACATCCCATAGTGAGACACACACACACATCCCATACTGAGACACACACATATACCTATAGTGAGACACACACATCCCATAGTGAGACACACATCCCATAGTGACACACATATACACATCCTGTAGTGAGACACACACACATGCCATGGTGAGACACACACATACACCTATAGTGAGACACACACACACACATGCCATAGTGACACACATATACACATCCTGTAGTGAGACACACACATGCCATGGTGAGACACACATATAGACACACACACACATACACATGCCATAAAGACACACACACACACTCCATAGTGAGACACACACACACATCCCGTAGTGAGACACACACATGCCATGTGAGACACACATATAGACACACACACACATGCCACAAAGACACACACACACTCCATAGTGAGACACACACACACACACCATGGTGAGACACACACATATACACATCCCATACATAGACACACACATGCCATAAAGAGACACACACACACGCCATAGTAAGACACACACACACACACATCCCATAAAGAGACACACACACCATAGTGAGACACACACATACACATCCCATACAGAGACACACACATCATAGTGAGACACACACACATACACAACCCATACAGAGACACACACATCATAGTGAGACACACACACACATCCCATACACACACATCCCATAGTGAGACACACATACACATCTATACAGAGACACACACATCATAGTGAGACACACACATACACATCTATACAGAGACACACACACTCCATAGTGAGACACACACATACACAGCCCATACAGACAGACACACATGCCTACGTGAGACACACACATATACACATCCCATACAGACACACACATCCCGTAGTGAGACACACACATATACACATCCCATACAGACACACACATCCCATAGTGAGACACACACATATACACATCCCATACACAGACACACATCCCATAGTGAGACACACACATATACACATCCCATACAGACACACACATCCCATAGTGAGACACACACATATACACATCCCATACAGACACACACACATCCCATAGTGAGACACACACATATACACATCCCATACAGACACACACATCCCATAGTGGAAGACACACACACACACACATACACACCCTATAGTGAGACAGAGAGATGCACATCCCATGCAGAGACATACACCCATACACATGGCATAGTGATACAAACACATCCCATAGTGAGATACACACACACATCCCATAGTGAGATACACACACACATCCCATAGTGAGATACACACACATCCCATAGTGAGATACACACATATACACATCTCATAGTGAGACATACACACACACATCCCATAGTGAGATACACACATCCCATAGTGAGATACACACACACATCCCATAGTGAGATACACACATATACACATCCCATAGTGAGATACACACACACATCCCATAGTGAGATACACACACACACACACACACATCCCATAGTGAGATACACACATATACACATCTCATAGTGAGGCATTCACACACATATAACCATCCATAAGTGTATATTTGTTATTAATTTGCAATGCATTGCCTACCCCTCTGGCAGTGAAACAGTTAATGCATTGCACTCTTTTTGTCCCCACTGGCCTTCAAGGGTTAATATCAGATCTGTGAGTGATGGTATTTCATAAGTTCCCAGCTATGGCCATACTGAGAGACACACACAGACACACACACACACATACATACAGATCTCATAGTGAGACACACACAGACACACACACACATACATATACCATAGTGAGACACACACACACTACATATCCACATGCCATAGTGAGACAGACACACACCGTAGTGAGTCACACATATTCCATACTGAGACACACATACACATGTCTTACTTAGACACACACACACAACCCATAGTGACACACACATACACATTCCATACTGAGACTTACACAGTGTCCCCATAGTGTGAGACACACATACACATTCCATACTGAGACTTACACAGTGTCCCCATAGTGTGACACACACATACACATTCCATACTGAGACTTACACAGTGTCCCCATAGTGTGACACACACATACACAACAGTGGTCTTGAGTCCTATGTGATGACACACACAGCAGGTCAGGGTATTTCTCCCCTCACAAAAACAGGTTTTGGTTCCTCCCATCTTCCTGTACAGTGGAGGAGGTGGGGTGGTTGCTAGGCAACCAGCAGACATGGCTCTGTGCAGGTAGGAAAGGTTGTAGGGAGGGGAATCAAGTGAAGCAAGAGTTATTTGGCTGTTATTTTGTTGGAGGAGATCACACTGTGTTGTGTAAACCTGTAGTCAATATATATATATATATATATATATATATATATATATATATATATATATATATACAAAATGGTGGATAGCACTCACTCTAATTAATCTTCCTTTATGCCCAGGTGCACAATCCCCATATAGGAATGTAATTGAAAAGGATTGGGCAGCACCCGTGGGTCTTTTTCAGAATATTTATTCCAAATACAACAATTGCAATATTAAATGGTCAACATTTCGGTCCACAAAAAGGTCCGTTGTGGACCGAAACGTTGACCATTTAATATTACAATTATTGTATTTGGAATAAATATTCTGAAAAAGATCCACGGGTGCTGCCCAATCATTTTCAATTTTATATACATATATATATATATATATATATATATATCTATATATATATTATTTTTTTTTTTAGCAAAAAGAAAATATGTTATGTGGCCTTTCTCTCCTGAGTAAAACCGGGGCGATCACACTGCTGGGAGTCTTAGTTCAAACATTATTAAAGCTCAATTTTTTTTTAACCCTTTGAATGCCAGAGAGATATCCAACTCATTGCATCGCAATGCATCTGGCACTCAAGGATTAACCGAAATATAATTTTTTTATTCTGGTCAGCGTACGGCGCTGTTCTTGTCGCTTGCTATGGGGATCTGTAGTCAGTGACTCAAGCTCTTCCGCAGAATGCATTATTAACCCTTTGAGTTCCAGAGCGTTTCGTATCCCTCTGACACTCAAAGGTTTAAAAATGTGCTTTCTGGACACTAGATGGCACTGCTGACTTAAAAAAAAAAAGAAAAAAAAAAAGGTATGAACTGTAATAATTTTGTATGACAAATCTCCCAGCAGTTAGAAATATATATATATTTTTTTCTCATCTGGAAAAGCCATATAACACATATTATTTTCATCCTAAACATTCTCTGCTCTTTTAACCCCATCACAATGCATCTCATTCCCCTCCTGAAGGAGGTAATATTGTCAGAAGGACCATAAGACTCCAGTGATTACCCGAAGAGAAACAGGGTCAGCAGGGACGGTTTTAATCAGACGAAATATTGTATAATAAAAAGTAGAAAGCTGTTAACCCTTTGAGTGCCAGAGGGGTACGCAAAGCATTGCTTTGCAATGCGTTGCGTACCCCTCTGGCACTCAAAGGGTTAAGAGCCATTCATTGATCCATTCAAACACTACTCAACAATCTAAAGCAGTGGTTCTCAATCTTTTTTTCTTCGGGGCACCCCTAACACACAATCTAGAACATTCGGGGCACCCCTAACATATTTAATGTACTTTATCAAGGGTACAATACTTAAATATACAGTTATTATTAGGTCTTATAATCTTAATAACAAAACTAAACATATTGTGCATTACAATTTCTATAAATCTTTATTTAAAAATCCATTTTTGTTAGTCTTCATAGAAAACATGGGGCAACCTAAGTTGATGTTTGTGGCACCCCAAAGTGCCACGGCACCCTGGTTGAGAATCACTGATCTAAAGGATAAACATGGAATAAAAACCTTCGTTAAAGAGATAGTGATACTTAAAATGTCCCGGGAACAGAGCTGTCCATAGGATGGTGTAGCAACAGCGCCACTGTATAATTTCAGGCCATTTTGATATTGCACACAAAAAATTAAACTTTGAGCTTTAATAACTTTTGAATAAAACACCTTTCAGCAGTGGGAGTTCCCTTGTTTTACACAGGGGTATAAACTCTACAACATACTTTTTTTTTACATTTTAAGTATTAATATCCCTTTAAGTAATAGTTCTCCATTCAGATAGCATCAGGGCGAGGGGTGCAAATGGCTCCCATGAATGAACTGCTGAATTAGAGGGAGACAAACCAAATTCTCTGATAAAAGTGGAATCCACTTGAGGCCGTAATGGACGTGGGCAGCTGGGGAGGACATCGTGCAGGGGACGATCTCTGCTAAACCACTAACACATTGAATGCCAGAGAGGTATACAAAATGCGTTTGCTACATCTCTGTCACTCAAAGGGTTAATGCACCTTAGGCTTGTAAGTACAGGGTGGTTCATTTTGGGACAGGTTTAACACATTATGGGATCATTAAAGATTTATTATTAAAAAGAAATAAAAAGAAATCATACATTCTGCTGAGCTTTGCACTGAGTATAAGAACCACTGCCGAGAGATGCTCTATTGAAAATGTATTACAGTGCAAACTGTCACTAACTGGTGGAGCTGTTACTATCACATCCTATGTAGAACTGTAGTCAGCGGTTCTCCTTACCCACAGAATTCTCTTTTCCCATACAATAACCATTTAACACTTTGCATGCCAAAGTAGGCCGACCAGACCTCACCTTTAACCGGGGATGCATAGGAGAAATGCATACTGCAGAACTGCATTGATTTCAGTGAAGTACTGCAAAATGGCTCTTATGTGTCCGCGGATAAAGGTGCGATCTGGTCAGCCTATGCCAAAGGGATATCCAACGCTTTGCTTCCCAATGCATTGGATACCCCACTGGCAGCCAAATGTTTAAAAGGAAAGAGAAAAAAACAAAAAACAAAAAAAAAAAACAGCGGTTTTAACTATAATAACTGTGGAATGAACCAGCAGGGGAATTAGGGTTGCCACCCAGCCGGTATTTTACCAGCAGGCCGGTAAAAAATTGGCTTCTGTCCAATGTTAAGTGTATGGAGGGAGTGCCATGACCGGTATTTTTTGATGAAAAGGTGGCAACCCTAAGGGGGATTGCCCCTGTTTCAGGAGGAAAACCCCTACAATGTTTGCGTTTTTATAGTAAAAGGACTCCATCAAATTTCACATTACGGATTGTGTTTACTAAGGTGTGATAAAGTATAGGCTTACCAGACCTCACCTTTAACCCGGGACACATAGGAAATAGGCATAATTCAGGACTGTGCTGAAATTAAAGCAGCCCTGCAGTATGCATTTTTCATGTGTGTCCCCTAGGGTTACCACCCAGCCGGTATTTAACCGGCAGGCCGTTAAAATTTGGCTTCTGTCCAATGTTAAGTCTATGGAGAGAATGCCATGGCCGGTATTTTTTGTAAGAAAAGGTGGCAACCCTAGTGTCCCCGGTTAGAGGTGAGGTCTGGTCACCCTAGGTGGCGATAACTTTTCCAGCGTTATAAGGTCTATAGCAGAGAGTCTCAACCACAGATCCCGGGTTCTGCTAACAGAGCAGATGTTAAAGTGTTAGTAATGTCTGAAAAAAACTTTTTTGCATTTAGAAGAGCTTAAAAAGCTGATCTAAATGCAAAAAACCGTATCTCTTAATCCGCTATGGTTTAAGAGATTAGGCGTTTAAAGTTTGATTTCTCCTAGTGACAGCTGTAAAGCTGTCAGCAGGAGATCCGTGTCGGTCGACACGGTGGCACTTGAGAAGTGCCGGGATCTCGTTATTTACACAGAATCCCTTCATTGGAATGGTCTAAAACGTGTGTCTGAACACCAGACACACGTTTTAGACCATTCCAATGAAGGAATTCCTTGTAAGTAACGAGAAATCGGCACTTCTCAAGCGCCAGCGTGTCGACCCACACGGATCTCCTGCTGACAGCTTTACCAGGCACATGTTTTAGACCATTCCAATGAAGGGATTCCGTGTAAGTAACGAGAAATCGGCACTTCTCAATCGCCAGCGTGTCAACCGACACGGATCTCCTGCTGACAGCTTTACAGCTGTCAGTAGGAGAAATCAAACTTTAAACGTCCGTATCTCTTACACCATAGCGGTTTAAGAGATACTTTTTTTGCATTTAGATCAGCTTTTTAAGCTCTTCTAAATGCAAAAAAAGTTTTTTTAGACATCACTAACACTTTCCATGCTTAAGCATGTGAGTAATTAGTGGGTTTTTCTGTCTGATTAACCCACCCAGTGCTCAGGCAGGGAAAGGCAGTCCCATGGGGCTATAGTTCAGAAATTCTGGTCTATACCGTGTAATTTTCAGTTTAGGAAAACAAGGTTATCCATTAAAAAAATAATAATAATTAAAAAAAAGTATTGGACTAGCTCTTTAAGATCAGTGAATGTGTCAAACCGTAAAACCTACCTCATATGCAATGTGTATTCCTTAACCTTTTGACTAACGGCGGTGAAAAGCCTTGGTTCTCAAGACACAGCACCCTTCTCCGGCACTCTTTCTCGAAGGGTTAAGTCAGAATCTGTGCTTTGGTTGCAACACAATCAAGTATTATAGGGTGACCACGGGTCCCGGAATGTCCGGGACTGTCCCTTATTTGAAGCCTATGTCCCGCGTCCCGGGTCATCTCCCACCGGGACAATGAAGTGTCCCGGAATGAAGCCAAGCCACCCACACAGCAGCACAAACAGCACACAGCAGGCCCCCCCAATTTTCTTCACCTCCCAGTGTTTTTTTTTTATATATGCCGCCCTGGATGTCAGCCTGCAAGCAGTGTGTCACATCATGGACGCCGCGAGGGAGCGCTTGGTAGCATAAATTAGCGCTCCCTCGTGGCGTCCATGATGTGACACACCGTTTGCAGGCTGACATCCAGGGCGGCAATCCAGCTGATCTCCTGGAGGCAAGCGCTCTAGTAATACAGAGCGCTGGGAGATGACATCATCTCCCAGCGCTCTGCATTACTGAGCACTGCGCGCGGGAGCTTCAGCTCTGTGCCGGAGGAGGCACAGAGCACTTTCCACACCGTTAGACTACCAGGGACTCAAGGTAGGGCATCAAGGGGCAATGTGGAGATGAAGAGGCTTTATGGTAGGGTAACCACATGTCCCGGTATGGCAGAACGGAAATGTGGTCACCCTAAAGTATTAACCAGTGAAAGTGAGCAGAGGATAAATCAGCCTTTAGATATAAAATCCCCTTTCTAAAGGCTGTATGCTCAAAACAAGATTGGAGGAATTCTGGGGCAAACCAGTTCCATTGTAGGGGAGGATTAAATGTTTCTTTAAACTCCCATTGATTTAAATGGGGTTTTTTAACCCCTTGAATGCTATGGAGGTCTCTGCGTTGGTGACCTCTCTAGCATTCAAGGGGTTCAAATCAACCATTTAAATCAATGGGAGTTTTAATTCTCCCCTATAGTGCAAATGGTTTTATTAGCCGTTTTTTTATTTAAAAAACTAGTTTTTGATGGATTCAGATGGATAGATAATTATAATTATACCTGTCCTGCAGCCTCTTCCTGTCTCATCCCTACATTACCAACCTCACTCTAACCCTTTCATTGCTAGAGGAAAATGTGCAAAGCATTGCTGAGCAGTGTCAGTGAGTGGGGAGGTAATGTAGGGATAAGACAGGAAGTCAGTGCTAGGGGAGGTGGGTAATGTAGTGCTGAGCAGTGTCAGTGAGTGGGGAGGTAATGTAGGGATAAGACAGGAAGTCAGTGCTAGGGGAGGTGGGTAATGTAGTGCTGAGCAGTGTCAGTGAGTGGGGAGGTAATGTAGGGATAAGACAGGAAGTCAGTGCTAGGGGAGGTGGGTAATGCATTGCTGAGCAGTGTCAGTGAGTGGGGAGGTAATGTAGGGATAAGACAGGAAGTCAGTACTAGGTGAGGTGGGTAATGTAGTGCTGAGCAGTGTCAGTGAGTGGGGGACGTAATGTAGGGATAAGACAGGAAGTCAGTGCTAGGGGAGGTGGGTAATGCATTACTGAGCAGTGTCAGGGAGTGGGGAGGTAATGTAGGGATAAGACAGGAAGTCAGTACTAGGGTAGGTGGGTAATGTATTGCTGAGCAGTGTCAGTGAGTGGGGAGGTAATGTAGGGGTAAGACAGGAAGTCAGTGCTAGGGGAGGTGGGTAATGCATTACTGAGCAGTGTCAGTGAGTGGGGGAGGTAATGTAGGGATAAGACAGGAAGTCAGTACTAGGGGAGGTGGGTAATGCATTGCTGAGCAGTGTCAGTGAGTGGGGGAGGTGATGTAGAGATAAGACAGGAAGTCAGTGCTAGAGGATGTGGCCGATGCATTGCTGAGCAGTGTCAGTGAGTGGGGAGGTCATTTAGGGATAAGGCAGGAAGTCAGTACTAGGGGAGGTGGGTAATACATTGCTGAGCAGTGTCAGTGAGTGGGGGAGGTAATGTAGAGATAAGACAGGAAGTCAGTGCTAGGGGAGGTGGGTAATGCATTGCTGAGCAGTGTCAGTGAGTGGGGAGGTAATGTAGGGATAAGACAGGAAGTCAGTACTAGGGGAGGTGGGTAATGCATTGCTGAGCAGTGTCAGTAAGTGAGGAGGTAATGTAGGGATAAGACAGGAAGTCAGTGCTAGGAGAGGTGGGTAATGCATTGCTGAGCAGTGTCAGTAAGTAAGGAGGTAATATAGGGATGACAGGAAGTCAGTGCTAGGGGAGGTGGGTAATGCATTGCTGAGCAGTGTCAGTGAGTGGGGAGGTAATGTAGAGATAAGACAGGAAGTCAGTGCTAGGGGAGGTGGGTAATGCATTGCTGAGCAGTGTCAGTAAGTGAGGAGGTAATGTAGGGATAAGACAGGAAGTCATTGCTCGGGGAGGTGGGTAATGCATTGCTGAGCAGTGTCAGTGAGTGGGGAGGTAATGTAGGGATAAAACAGGAAGTCAGTACTAGGGGAGGTGGGTAATGCATTGCTGAGCAGTGTCAGTGAGTGGGGGAGGTAATGTAGGGATAAGACAGGAAGTCAGTGCTAGGGGAGGTGGGTAATGCATTGCTGAGCAGTGTCAGTGAGTGGGGATGTAATGTAGGGATAAGACAGGAAGTCAGTGCTAGGGGAGGTGGGTAATGCATTGTTGAGCAGTGTCAGTGAGTGGAGCAAGTAATGTAGGGATAAGACAGGAAGTCAGTGCTAGGAGAGGTAGGTAATGCATTGCTGAGCAGTGTCAGTGAGTGGGGAGGTAATGTAGGGATAAGACAGGAAGTCAGTGCTAGGGGAGGTGGGTAATGCATTGCTGAGCAGTGTCAGTGAGTGGGGAGGTAATGTAGGGATAAGACAGGAAGTCAGTGCTAGGGGAGGTGGGTAATGCATTGCTGAGCAGTGTCAGTGAGTGGGGAGGTAATGTAGGGATAAGACAGGAAGTCAGTACTAGGGGAGGTGGGTAATGCATTCTTGAGCAGTGTCAGTAAGTGAGGAGGTAATGTAGGGATAAGACAGGAAGTAAGTGCTAGGGGAGGTGGGTAATGCATTGCTGAGCAGTGTCAGTGAGGAGGTAATGTAGGGATAAGACAGGAAGTCAGTGCTAGGGGAGGTGGGTAATGAGTAAACATATTGCACTAACAGGACTATGGACAATGACAAAAGTTGGATAATTTCGAGCAAACCAACGGTTGCTCAGAGGGCAAATGGACATCCCCACTGATTTAACCCTTTGAGCACCAAGAGGGCTTTTCAACTCATTGAGCTAACAGGGTTCACAGGGTTAAAAGCCATGACTTAATCAATGATGATGTGGAGAATTCGGATTTTTTTTTCTCTATAATGCAGTTAATTTTCCCCAGAATTGCTCAACTTCACTGGGCAGTATGTTTCACTGTTTCAGTGTAGATCAGTATCCAATGTATTGCCTCACAATGCATGGTGTACACGTCTGGCATGCAAAGGGTTAAACTGGACCTACAAGCTTAGACCATTTTGCAGAGTAAAACCACCTGTATTTTGTACCACCCATTTCTAAGATATATATATAGGAGAATTTTGGACAGTTCTTTGTATTGACCTTGAATAGAAGTGTAAATGGTAATCATATCACCCCTTAGACGTCTCTTCTCTAACATAAACAAACCCAGTTTGGCTAGTCTCTCTTTATAACTCAGATCCTCCAATCCCTTTATTAGATTTGTTGCGCGTCTCTGCGCTTTTCACAGGTCAATAATGTTTATTTTATTATTTAAAAACTGGTGTACTCCATAGTCTAGTTGAGTTTTGCCAAGGATTTACACAGAGGTAGAATTATATTCCATCCTGTGCATCTATATCTCTTTTTATACATGATAGGTAGTAAGCGCTAATAAACAGGGCTCTTTCTCCATTTTTTCTCTTTGTGCATGTTTTTACATTGTTTTGTTTCTATATCCCCACTTTGTACAGCTCCACATAATATGTTGGTGCTTCATAAATAGAATATATGAATATTAGTGATAGTATCCCACTGGCATTCTCAGTGGCTGAGTGACATTGCACAGTAAACCTACAGTATAGCTGTCTTAAAGTGGAACTACCACCCCACGTAAAGTTAAACCCCAAGAATTACCCATCTGGCGACTAGCTGAGCAATAGTACTAGTCACCAGAATAATGACCTCCTTACAGAGAAATTGTACTGCTCCCGGGACTGACAGCCAGGAAACAGCGCAGACATCTTTGCATAGTGACGTCTGCGTTGTCAGTCCTTTCCGGTACCTTAAGGTTCCAAGCAATGCCTCCTAGAGCGGACTGGGACTGACAGCACAGGCGCGCAGACGTCAGTATGCAAAGATGTCTGCTCTGTTTCCTGGCTGTGAGTCCCGGGAGCAGTAGAATTTCTCTGTAAGGAGGTAATTATTCTGGCGATTAGTACTATTGATCAGCTAGTCACCAGATGGGTAATTCTTGGGGTATAGCTTTGTGTGTTGATAGTTCCCCTTTAAATAATGAGCTATTTGAGAGATCTCGTTTCTAAGAATACGACTTTCCATAGAAAGGTATAGGAACAGTGGCACCTGGTGACCATGATGATAATAATTGCAGTTTAATGAAATAATAATAAATGATGGTGAGTTTGAGCTGTGATAACTTTTGATTGCATCATCTCCCAGAAGTGTGCCTATGCTTGAGTTACTCAGCAGGATTACTTTTTTATATTTCTTCTTAACCCTTTGAGTGCCAGAGGGGTACACAACGCATTGCAGATCAATGCGTTGCATACCTCTCTGGCAGTGAAAGGGATAATTAACTTGTACTGCTCCTTTAATGCAGTACAATAACTGATACTATGTGTGTATGTAACAAAATGAACGCATTAAAGTAAAACTAACACTTCCTAATAATAACCCCCACTTACTTACATTGCTTTGCAATGTGTTGCGTACCCCTCTGGCACTCAAAGGGTTAAAGAGATAGTAATACTTAAAATGTAAAAAACAAAAATATATGTTGTAGGGTTTATCCCCCTGAGTAAAACAAGGGAACTTCCACTGCTGAAAGGTGTTTTAATTAAAAGTTATTACAGCTCAAAGTTGAATTTTTTAGGTGCAGTATCACAGTGGCCTGAAATTGTACAGTGGCGCTGTTGCTACACCATCCTATGGAGATTTATGGTCTACGGACCAGAGCTGTCCATAGGATGGTTTAGCATCATGGGATATGCTGGGTGACTTCACGTATGGGCCCTGTCAGCAGAGCACAGAGGCACTTTATGATGTGTGAAATGTATTGTAGGAGGTGTCTGTGGTTTAATTATTCAGTTTGCCCAACCCACTGGCCTGGAAGAACACTTTAGGCTTTTTCTTACACACTGTGATGGGGTCCCCCAATCCCCCCTGTTAATGGTCCTCAGACATCCCTCAATTCCTTCCCATGCCCCTCACACATTACACCATTCCTTATCCTCCTCCCCTTGTCCGTGCCCCTCACACCATTCCTGCTCTCCGTGCCCTTATAACTCACACATCACACCATTCCTTCTCCTCCTGCCCAACTCCCCTGCTCGCCCTGTCTATGCCCTTCACATATTCCACCTTTCTCTCTTCTGCTCTCCTGCTACCCCGTCCATGCCTCTCATACATCACATCATTCACGCTACCCGTCCATGCCTCTCATACATCACATCATTCACGCTACCCGTCCATGCCTCTCATACATCACATCATTCACGCTACCCGTCCATGCCTCTCATACATCACATCATTCACTCTACCCGTCCATGCCTCTCATACATCACATCATTCACGCTACCCGTCCATGCCCCACACACATCACATCATTCACGCTACCCGTCCATGCCTCTCATACATCACATCATTCACTCTACCCGTCCATGCCTCTCATACATCACATCATTCACGCTACCCGTCCATGCCTCTCATACATCACGTCATTCACGCTACCCGTCCATGCCTCTCATACATCACATCATTCACGCTACCCGTCCATGCCTCTCATACATCACGTCATTCACGCTACCCGTCCATGCCTCTCATACATCACGTCATTCACGCTACCCGTCCATGCCTCTCACACATCACATCATTCACGCTACCCGTCCATGCCTCTCATACATCACATCATTCACGCTACCCGTCCATGCCTCTCATACATCACGTCATTCACGCTACCCGTCCATGCCCCACACACATCACATCATTCACGCTACCCGTCCATGCCCCACACACATCACATCATTCACGCTACCCGTCCATGCCTCTCATACATCACATCATTCACGCTACCCGTCCATGCCTCTCACACATCACATCATTCACGCTACCCGTCCATGCCTCTCATACATCACATCATTCACGCTACCCGTCCATGCCTCTCATACATCACGTCATTCACGCTACCCGTCCATGCCCCACACACATCACATAATTCACGCTACTCGTCCATGCCTCTCATACATCACATCATTCACGCTACCCGTCCATGCCTCTCATACATCATGTCATTCACGCTACCCGTCCATGCCCCACACACATCACATCATTCACGCTACCCGTCCATGCCTCTCATACATCACATCATTCACGCTACCCGTCCATGCCTCTCATACATCACATCATTCACGCTACCCGTCCATGCCTCTCACACATCACATCATTCACGCTACCCCGTCCATGCCTCTCATACATGACATCATTCACGCTACCCGTCCATGCCCCACACACATCACATCATTCACGCTACCCGTCCATGCCCCACACACATCACATCATTCACGCTACCCCGTCCATGCCTCTCATACATCACATCATTCACGCTACCCGTCCATGCCTCTCACACATCACATCATTCACGCTACCCGTCCATGCCCCACACACATCACATCATTCACGCTACCCCGTCCATGCCTCTCACACATCACATCATTCACGCTACCCCGTCCATGCCTCTCATACATCACATCATTCACGCTACCCGTCCATGCCCCACACACATCACATCATTCACGCTACCCGTCCATGCCCCACACACATCACATCATTCACGCTACCTGTGCATGCCTCTCATACATCACATCATTCACGCTACCCGTCCATGCCTCTCATACATCACATCATTCACGCTACCCGTCCATGCCTCTCATACATCACACCATTCACGCTACCCGTCCATGCCTCTCACACATCACATCATTCACGCTACCCGTCCATGCCCCACACACATCACATCATTCACGCTACCTGTGCATGCCTCTCATACATCACATCATTCACGCTACCCGTCCATGCCTCTCATACATCACATCATTCACGCTACCCGTCCATGCCTCTCATACATCACATCATTCACGCTACCCGTCCATGCCTCTCATACATCACATCATTCACGCTACCCGTCCATGCCTCTCATACATCACATCATTCACGCTACCCGTCCATGCCTCTCACACATCACATCATTCACGCTACCCGTCCATGCCTCTCATACATCACATCATTCACGCTACCCGTCCATGCCTCTCATACATCACGTCATTCACGCTACCCGTCCATGCCCCACACACATCACATCATTCACGCTACCCGTCCATGCCTCTCATACATCACATCATTCACGCTACCCGTCCATGCCTCTCATACATCACATCATTCACGCTACCCGTCCATGCCTCTCACACATCACATCATTCACGCTACCCCGTCCATGCCTCTCATACATGACATCATTCACGCTACCCGTCCATGCCCCACACACATCACATCATTCACGCTACCCGTCCATGCCCCACACACATCACATCATTCACGCTACCCCGTCCATGCCTCTCATACATCACATCATTCACGCTACCCGTCCATGCCTCTCACACATCACATCATTCACGCTACCCGTCCATGCCTCTCATACATCACATCATTCACGCTACCCGTCCATGCCTCTCATACATCACATCATTCACGCTACCCGTCCATGCCCCACACACATCACATCATTCACGCTACCCGTCCATGCCTCTCATACATCACATCATTCACGCTACCCGTCCATGCCTCTCATACATCACATCATTCACGCTACCCGTCCATGCCTCTCATACATCACATCATTCACGCTACCCGTCCATGCCTCTCATACATCACATCATTCACGCTACCCGTCCATGCCCCACACACATCACATCATTCACGCTACCCGTCCATGCCTCTCATACATCACATCATTCACGCTACCCGTCCATGCCTCTCATACATCACATCATTCACGCTACCCGTCCATGCCTCTCATACATCACATCATTCACGCTACCCGTCCATGCCCCACACACATCACATCATTCACGCTACCCGTCCATGCCCCACACACATCACATCATTCTCTCTACCCCTGTCCATTTCCCTTACAAATCACACCATTCCCTTTGCTGCATTATATATCACAAGTACCAGCACTAACATGGGCTAAAACAACATGAAAATAACTTTAACCATTTGACTGCTAGAGAGCTATTTAACTCACTATAGGGTAAAAAAAACCAGTATGTTATAGGGCTTTTGGCTTTTCCTGCTAAGTAAATCAAATACACTACTACTGCTGCCATTTGTTTTATTTAAAAAATAACTTATATCCACTGATGTTATTGGTGAATAATGGTCTGTTCAATGCATTTCTTGGCATGAGCAGCAGACACTTAAGATGGTGTATAATCAAACCCATCAAATATGGTCTGGTCTATTCCTTGGGTTAGTCTTCTGTATGCTGGTGTTAATTGTTTAGAGGTATAATAGACTTTTTTCCTCATCATCTGTGCATTAGGAGGCTGGCACTGTACATTAGGAGGCTGGTACGGAGGTTGGAGCTGTTTATTTGCCACCTTATCCCAGTCTAGGCTGCTGAAAAATGGATGTTTCTTGATCTGTGAAAACCCAGACAGAGGACGACATCCCAGCCTCAACAATGGTCTCTTTTGTAAAAGTCCTTTTATGAGGGAGTAAAGCCTGGGTGAAATGGAAGCTGGTAGTTTCACTGGCTCCTTCAGGAACCTCATTATATCATGGAGCTGTGCATTACCTGGAAATGGCAATTTTCCTTCTGCCATTATAAGGAGAATGACGCCAAATGCCCACCAGTCCACGCTGAAACTGTATCCCTTTTCCCCCGCTATCATTTCAGGGGCAAAGAAAGCTGGTGTTCCACATATGGCCCTGGGCTTTGGTCCTTTTTTGGTGACTTCAACAGACAGGCCAAAATCAATGATCTTAATATGGCCCTCACTATCAAGCAAAATGTTGTGCGGTTTTAAGTCTCTGTGAATGATACCATTTTTATGTAAAAAGTTTAAGCCAATGGCTATTTCAGCTGCATAGAATCTTATGGTGTCTTCGGACAGCTTCCCCTCCCTCTTAATGAGCTCCATCATGTCTCCTCCAGACGCATAACTCATAATAAAGCAAAGATGACTGGGCGTCTGAAAGCAACTATGCATTCCCATAAGAAACGGACAAGGAGTGACTTTTTGTAACACACTTTTTTCCAGCCATAGCATGTCAATGTCATCACAGATGAGATTTTTGTCGATCACCTTCATTGCATAGTTTGCTTGGTCTTTTTTGGAGCGCACCAGGAGAACCTTGCTGAATCCTCCTTCTCCCAACGCTTGCATGATGTTAAATTCTTTCAGTGTCTTGTCCTTGAGTATTTTAGAAGGATCCTTTACGTTGCTAGTCTCAGGTTGATACTGATTTGATGGTCCAGGCAGATCTTCCACAGGAGACTTACATTTCCTGCTGTCCTCCTTTGCCTCTTCAACAATGGGTGGAACTAAAACCTCAGAAGGATCTTTAACATCCACAGCCTTAAACTGACATTCATTTGCATTTTCAGGCAGATCTTCAGGAGTTCGACATTTTATGCTTTCCTCCTCTGCCTCGTCAAGATGGTGTGGGGTCAGGACTTCACAAGTATCAATCCATTCCTCCACCTTGGCCTGACACTCGGGTGGTATTTCAGGATGGTCTTCCTGTTGAGGACACTTGCTGCCTTCCTCCTCTGCCTCATCAAGATCAGGTGGTGTCAAGACATTGCAAGGCTCACTCACTTCCTCTATCTTGGCCGGACTCTGGACTGGTATTTCAGGCTGAACTTCCTGTGGAGGAGATTTACTGCTGCCCTCCTCTGCGTCTTCCATAATATGTGGGGCCCTAGGGTCCTTAACGCAATGAGCAGTCAAACTGCGGCACCGTTTATGGACCACAATGTCACAAGCAAAGCAAGAGTAGCCTTTCCTCTTTATGTTCCAGAACCTACCCGTGCAATGTGCACACACTGCATTCATGTTCATACGCTGTGCTTCAAAGCCGTGACCGTTGATCCGGTGAATTTTCTCTATATTTCCCCTTGAGTGAAAGAAGCATGATGCCAACGCTTCTCTGGCTCGTTTTCGGAAGCGAGCCAATGGATTATCCATTTTCTGAGAAATCAATGGGATTTCTAATCCAGCAGGTTGATTAGAACTCTACCAGTGTACTTCTCTTATCAGTGTACTTCTCTTATCAGTGTACGTCTCTGAAAAATGTATTTCTCTGAACAGTGAACTTCTCTGAACAGTGTACTTCTCTTATCTGCTGTAGAGCTGAGTTGCACTGACTTACATAGACATGGTGCACTATGACATCATTTTCAGTTGGGATTCTTGCACCTTGGCACTGCTGATTGGCTGCTGCTGAGTTGCATTATGACATAACAATCAGTTCAAATTCTGGCAGTTATTGCCAGCCAGACAGGCAGCAAAGAAATATGCACAGTTATGTATTTCAAATAGATGCAAAATAGATGCAAATCAAACGTAATTTTTGTCCTCAGGGCAATGACCTCACTAAAGTCATATTAATCAGACAGGTCAGGAACCTGTTGTGGAGGTCTAATCCTATCCATGTGTGCGTTGTGCTGGTGTGGAACTCTCTTAGGCCTTAAAGCGGCACGCCGGTACGCATAACAGGTCACGTGTCCCCGCTCGTTGGCAAGGATCAAAGCGGTCCTTAAGGGAAGGTAACTTCCCTGGACTGCTGGTCCTTAAGGAGTTAAACAGAGCATTTTAACCCTTTGAATGCCAGAAAGATCTCCAGTGCATTGTGATGCAATGCATTGGAGACTTCTGCCTGGCATTGAAGGGGTTAAAAGCCCCATTTAACCCCTAGAGTGCCAGCTACTTACGCCGTACGAGTGGACACAGCTGTACCTGCTGTGCCACGCTCGTACGGCGTAAGAGAGAAATGCGGTCACTGCATGAGCCGGTATAACCGGCATGCAGTGGCCGCATTAAAAAAAAAAAAAGCCCCTGGCACTCATGGGGAGGCATGAGGATCACTCCTCATGCCTCCCCAGTTATTGATCTCCCAGCCGATCGGGCTGGGAGATCAATAAAGAAAAAGGAGAAACGGAGTTTCTCCTTCCCCCCCTCTCCTACCCGAACTTCCGGGTAGGAGTGGGCGGGACCGGGGGAATCCTCCAAACGTCATCGGTGACATGGTCACCGATGACGTTAGGGAAGTTTCCCCGATCCTGTTCACTCCTACCGGTGGTAGGAGTGAAGGGCAGGAGAGCTCTTGCTCTCCTGCGGTCGCATCATTGATCTCCCAGCCTATCGGCTGGGAGATCAATGACTGGGGGGACACCAGGAGGAGTCCTGATGTCCCCCACGAGGTCTGAAAAGCATATTAAAAAAAAAATAAAAAATAAAATTACGTTAAAGTAACCCTGTGAGTGCCACAGGGTCCCAGCACATTGCTTTGCAATGTGCTGGAGACCCCTGTTGCACTCACAGGGTCAATTCTTTGGGGGGTTTTTTTTTTTTTTTTTAAAGACCTCATTGGGGGGATCAGGGGGGATCCTGATGCCCCTCAATGAGGTCTATAATTGGAAAAAAAGAAAAAAAAAATTTAACCCTGTGTGTGCCACAGGTGGGGGTCCAATGCACCCCCCCCCTCCTGTGGCACACACAGGGCTTTTATCATTATTTTGTAACCAGAGATTGTTGGGGGGCCATCAGGATTGCTCCTGATGGCCCCCCAACAAGCTCTGATTACAAAGTAATGATAAAAAAAAAATTAACCCTCCGAGTGCCACAAGGGTCCAATGCATTGCTTTGCAATGCGCTGGAGACCCCGGTGGCACTCACAGGGAAACTTTTTTTAATAACTTTTTTTTTTTTTGGTAAGACCTCATTGGGGGGGATCAGGGGGGTTTGTATACCCCTCAATGAGGTCTATAATAAAAAAAAAGTTAAAAAAAAAAAAAAAAAGAACCTTGTGTGTGCCCCGGGGGGGGGGCAATGCAGCCCCCCTTCTGCGGCACACACAGGGCTTTTATCATTACTTTGTTATCAGAGATTGTTGGGGGGGTCATCAGGTCCTGATGGCCCCCCAACAAGCTCTGATTACCAAGTAATGATAGTAAAAAACAATTAACCCTCTGAGTGCCACAAGGATCCAATGCATTGCTTTGCAATGCGCTGGAGACCCTTGTGGCACTCACAGGGTCACTCCGTTTGTGGACATATATATTTTTTTTTACTAAGACCTCATTGGGGAGGGATCAGGGGGTCCTGATGCCCCTCAATCAGGTATATAATAAAAAAAATAAATAAATTTAACCCTGTGTGTGCCACTGGGTTAGGGGTTCAATGAAGACCCCCTTCCTGTGGCACACACACAGGACTTTTTATCATTACTTTGTGATCAGAGCTTGTTTGGTGGCCATCTGAATACAAAGTATCGATAAAAAAATTAACCCTTTGTGTGCTACAGGGGTCCAATGCATTGCTTTGCAATCCATTGGACACCCCTGTGGCACCCAAAGGATTATTTTTTTTCCCCTTTTATTTTTTATTTAGACCTCATTGTATGGGTTCTGATGCCCCCAACGAGGTCTACACAAAAATATTGGGGGAAAAGCCCCAAAAAATGCACGTGCCACAGGGGGGGTCCAACGCAGTGCTTTGCAATACGTTGGACCCCCTGTAACACACACACACACACTTTTTTTTTTTTATTATTCTGTTTTTAGACCTGGATGGGGGACACCAGGAATGTTCCTGACACCGCCTCCCCAACGAGGTATGAATACAAAATAATAATTAAAAAAAAAAACCTCTTTGTATGCAACAGAGGGTCCAACGCATTGCTTTGCAGTGCATTGGGCACCCTTGTGGCATGCACAAAAAATGCCTCCGATTCCCCCCCCCCCACACACACGTACCGTATTCCCCTGCCTGGTTCCACAGCCAACTGGCAGTCCCGTTCCCCAGCCTGACCCCCAGCCTGTTTCCACTGCCTATTGGTAGACTCAAAGTACCAGTATGCACTAGATTCAGGCTGGGAATCAAACTTTGTATGAGGGGGACATACAGTGCACACTGGTAGTCACAGATCTCCCATACACACTCTCAGACACTGCCCCACCATCTCCACCATCCTTCCTCCTCTGCTCATACCCACACACACTGCCTAATCCCTCACCCTCCCACACTGTTACACTGGTAGTCACAGGTCCGCGAGTACACTGGCTGACGCCCTAGCTTCTTTCATTTGTTAGCCATAAAATCACACATACACTGTTTGCTTTCCCATTCCTGTTTCACTGGTAGCTACGCTCCTGTAGTGTAAATTGGTATGTCAACCCACAGCAGTGGGGTACCATTTTTCTTAGGCTGGCAAGAAGTCCTCCTAGGAAATCCCACGCCATTGAACCATTTTAGTATCTTTGAAGTGACTGATGTGTAAAACAAATGTTTGGTTTTTTTCCTGTAGCACCACATTCTGGAAATAGTTGTGCCAACTAACTTAGGGGTAAAAAGGCAAGTGACCCCTCATTAGATGCGGCATGTTGTCGTCTTTCCAAAATGGTATAGTTTATCTACCTTTTCTTCACTTCTGAAGGTGTTATAGCCATTTTCATAGAGGCAAGTCAGGTTTGAGAAAATGTTAGAAACATCAGTTTGTAGTAGGTGTAGTTTTCTACTTCTAGCACTCCCTAAGATAGTTCAGCTCATACCAATGGGGTGTCGTTTGACTCCTAAGAGCTTTAGCTAACAAATGCAGTTGAAAATTCCATGGTTTTCACAGAGCTCCATACATTTGAAGGGGCAGAAATGTAAGAAAATGCCTTTTTTTTTCATTAGCGCCACCTCCTGGAAGCATTTGTGCATGCCAGCCTTTGGGTATGAAGGCAAGTGACCCCTCATTAGATGCGTCAGGTTGTTTTCTTTCCAAAATAGCATTGTTTTCTACCTTTCCTGCATATCTATTATGGTTATAACCATTTTAGTGCAAGCAGATAATTTAAGAAACAAAAGTGTCAGGTTTACGTACGTGTTCCTAGCACCAACATATTGTATGTTAAGCCACACAAATGGGCTACCATTTTTCTCATGTTGGTAGCAGGTACTGAATACAGCAGGAAATGTTATGGTTTTCAAAGATTTTAGTATCTTTGAAGTGGTGGAAATGTAAAAAAAACATGTATTTATTCCCATAGCGCCACCTTTTGGAAATATTTGTGCACTTCATCCCAGGGGTAGAAAGGCAAGTGACCCCTCATTTGATGCGGGAGAATGTCTACTTTCCAAAATGGTATACCTTTTATACCTTTCCATCATGTCTCTAACAGTTATGAACATTTTAGTACAAGCAGCCATTTTCGAAGAAGCAAACAGGTAGGTGTAGTTATGCTTTTCTGGCACCCCTAAGGTATGTCGATTCATTCCAATGGGGTGTCATTTTTCTCCTAAGAGCACTAGCTAATGAATACAGTTGGAAATTCCATGGTTTTCACAGATTTCCATACAGATGAAGGGGCAGAAATGTAAGAAAATGCCATTTTTTTCCTATAGTGCCACCTTCTGGAAGCATTTGGGCACAACAGGCTTGGGGTAAGAAGGCAATTCACCCCTCATTAGATGCGGCAGGTTGTCTTCTTTCAAAAATGGTATGGTTTGTGTAGCCTTTCTTCACTTCTCTAGTTGTTATAACCATTTTTCTACAGACAAGTAATGTTTGAGAAAATGTTAGAAAAATTAGTGGCTGCAATAGGTGTAGTTTGGTACTTGTAGCGCCCACTAAGGTAGGGGAACTCATACCAATGAGGTGTCATTTTTCTCCTAAGAGCACTAGCTAATGAATACAGTTGGAAATTCCATGGTTTTCACAGATTTCCATACAGATGAAGGGGCAGAAATGTAAGAAAATGCCATTTTCTTCCTATAGTGCCACCTTCTGGAAGCATTTGGGCACAACAGGCTTGGGGTAAGAAGGCAATTCACCCCTCATTAGATGCGGCAGGTTGTCTTCTTTCAAAAATGGTATGGTTTGTGTAGCCTTTCTTCACTTCTCTAGTTGTTATAACCATTTTTCTACAGACAAGTAATGTTTGAGAAAATGTTAGAAAAATTAGTGGCTGCAATAGGTGTAGTTTGGTACTTGTAGCGCCCACTAAGGTAGGGGAACTCATACCAATGAGGTGTCATTTTTCTCCTAAGAGCACTAGCTAATGAATACAGTTGGAAATTCCATGGTTTTCACAGATTTCCATACAGATGAAGGGGCAGAAATGTAAGAAAATGCAATTTTTTTCCTATAGTGCCACCTTCTGGAAGCATTTGGGCACAACAGGCTTGGGGTAAGAAGGCAATTCACCCCTCATTAGATGCGGCAGGTTGTCTTCTTTCAAAAATTGTATGGTTTGTGTAGCCTTTCTTCACTTCTCTAGTTGTTATAACCATTTTTCTACAGACAAGTAATGTTTGAGAAAATGTTAGAAAAATTAGTGGCTGCAATAGGTGTAGTTTGGTACTTGTAGCGCCCACTAAGGTAGGGGAACTCATACCAATGAGGTGTCATTTTTCTCCTAAGAGCACTAGCTAATGAATACAGTTGGAAATTCCATGGTTTTCACAGATTTCCATACAGATGAAGGGGCAGAAATGTAAGAAAATGCCATTTTTTTTCCTATAGTGCCACCTTCTGGAAGCATTTGGGCACAACAGGCTTGGGGTAAGAAGGCAATTCACCCCTCATTAGATGCGGCAGGTTGTCTTCTTTCCAAAATGGTATGGTTTGTGTAGCCTTTCTTCACTTCTCTAGTTGTTATAACCATTTTTGTACAGACAAGTAATGTTTGAGAAAATGTTAGAAAAATTAGTGGTTGCAATAGGTGTAGTTTGGTACTTGTAGCGCCCACTAAGGTAGGGGAACTCATTCCAATGAGGTGTCATTTTTCTCCTAAGAGCACTAGCTAATGAATACAGTTGGAAATTCCATGGTTTTCACAGATTTCCATACAGATGAAGGGGCAGAAATGTAAGAAAATGCCATTTTTTTCCTATAGTGCCACCTTGTGGAAGCATTTGGGCACAACAGGCTTGGGGTAAGAAGGCAATTCACCCCTTATTAGATGCGGCAGGTTGTCTTCTTTCCAAAATGGTATGGTTTGTGTAGCCTTTCTTTACTTCTCTAGTTGTTATAACCATTTTTGTATAGACAAGTAATGTTTGAAAAAATGTTAGAAAATTTAGAGGTTGTAGTAGGTGTCTTTTTGCACTTCTAGCATCCCCTGTGGTAGGTGAACCCATACCAATGGGGTGTCATTTTTCTCCCAAGAGCACTAGCTAATCAATATAGTTGTAAATTCCATGTTTTTCCCAGATTTCAGTACTGTTGAAGTGGCAGAAATGTAAGAAAATGCCATTTTTTTTCTATAGTGCCACCTTCTGGAAGCATTTGGGCACAACAGGCTTGGGGTAAGAAGGCAATTTACCCCTCATTAGATGCGGCAGGTTGTCTTCTTTCCAAAATGGTATGGTTTGTGTAGCCTTTCTTTAATTCTCTAGTTGTTATAACCATTTTTGTATAGACAAGTAATGTTTGAGAAAATGTTAGAAAATTTAGAGGTTGTAGTAGGTGTCTTTTTGCACTTCTAGCATCCCCTGTGGTAGGTGAACCCAAACCAATGGGGTGTAATTTTTCTCCCAAGAGCACTAGCTAATGAATACAGTTGTAAATTCCATGGTTTTCACAGATTTCAGTACAGTTGAAGGGGCAGAAATGTAAGAAAATGCCATTTTTTTCCTATAGTGCCACTTTCTGGAAGCATTTGGGTACCACAGGCTTGGGGCAAGAAGGCAAGTTACCCCTCATTAGATGCGGCAGGTTGTCTACTTTTCAGAAATATATAGTTTTATATAGTTATTCCACTGTTTTAGGGTAGTTTTACCACAAAAACCCTAGAATGTGCATTTTAGTTTGTAAAGTTGAAAATGTCATTTTGCGCTGCTGGTGATTAGGGCTCTACGCTAGCCTTGGACTTGGGTAAAACTATACAAATTTGGTATTTTTTTACTCGGGGGACTCTGGGCTTTTTCAAATAATTGAAACTTTTTCAATCAAGGTAAATGTTTTTGATACATAGTATGTGATTTTAGCAAAATGAGTAAATTTTCACTTTTTTTTGTCATTATGACATCATAGCTTTTTGCACGATGTAAAATTCTCTTCATGTAAGGTATCACGAGAAAGCACAATTCGTTCTGAAAAAAACAATATATAGTTTTCCATATTTAACTAAAAATCCCCAGAGGAAATCAAGCCTAAACGGAAGGATAGCAAAAATGTTGAAAAAGTGTCTGGCCTGCAGGGTTCAGAAAATGGCCCGAGCCTCTGGCACTGAAGGGGTTAAATCAATGGGGATAAGGGGAATTTGTATTTCTCCCCAAGGATAGAGTTGGTGTACCCCAGAAATGTACATATGGCTTCTGTGTGCCGTGTGAATTTGTGTACTACTACTGGCGTATCGTTTTGTGTTTGTATTGTCATGCTTCTCTTGTGGTCTCATATGACAAAAAGAAATGATTATCAAGAGGATATTAAATGAATCAAGTCCAGCATTTGGTAGGTTTTTGATGGTTAACCCCTTAAGGACCGCGTTGATCCTTGCTGATGCACCAGAACACATGACCTGTTACGCGTACCGGCGCGACTATGTGACGTGCTATGACCGTCACTGGTCCTTAAAGGTATAAGGACCGTGACGGTCATAGCACGTCACGTAGTCCTTAAGGGGTTAATGCACTGTGGCCACATGAAATTTTTTTTTGCGACATTTTAACAGTGAAGTGAACACTGAATCGAACCCACTTACTCACTTAAGCTCCAGTCCTGAGACACTCTGACTGTCAGTGTCGGCCTGGTTGATGTGTGATGCTTCTGGGCCGGCTGCTGCAGTGCTAGCGTGAGCATCTGACACTGGCCTCCTTCTTGCTCTAGCTCCCGATGGGTGGCTTGCACGCTAATGCCCTACTGCCTGCTCCACTCCAGGAATCTGCCCCAGAGACTCTGAGCAACGGCGCCTCGCCACATCGCACACACAACCAATGAGAAAGGAGTATCATACCACTCCTCTCTCATTGGCTGCAGTGGAACATGCAAGGAGAGGAACGTACTGGACGGCGGGGCACATCTAATGCCGTCCATTCCTTTGTATATTCAGTTCACGGCAGCATGGCATCCATTAAATTGAGCACTGGCAGCATGGCATCCATTAAATTCGGCAGCATACATTCGGGGCTACACACTGCCAGACACTGGGCCATAAAATTTGGGGCTGACCAACGCTACACTCCAGGCTTCAGCCCCTTAGCCCCCCCCAGCGACTCCACTGCTACTGTTACAAGATCTGATTGGTGTTCATTCCAGTCCTCTAATGAACGCTAACTCTACGAATGTGTTTTAAAAAGTCACAAAAGTTGCTCTTTTGTAATTCTTAAGTTAATTTGTTTAATAATTTGAAAAAATAGCCACAAATACGTTAAATAAGTGTATTAAGTGCATTTTAGAGTGTAGCACCTGGTTTATAAATGAACGATTTGATGTATAGACTCACGCTACTCTCATTACTTTTTTTTCAGCTCCGCCTGCGCTGAAGATGTCGGTTAACGAGACTTTGGTCGTTAATCCTGGAGATAACGTGACCATGCAGTGCTCCCTCACCGGAGGTGATCCACCCCCTCAGATTGTCTGGTCCCACGCCCCAAATGTAATGTCTCCAAACAGCTTCAGCAAAGGGGGGAATCTCACGATCTGGATGATCCGTCCCGAAGACTCTGGCTTCTACAACTGCACGGCCATCAACAACGTTGGCAACCCTGCTAAGAAAACCGTCAACCTCCTAGTGAGATGTATGTCCTGTATCAGGCCAGTAATTATAATATTATAGCATCAATAACTGTTTGCATTCTGTGTTAAAGTGGACTTGTCCCCTTCAGATGTTTACCTGGGAACATAGAATTCGACAGCTGATAGGAACCATTCGGGCCATTTAGTCTGCCCATTTTACTTCATCTTAACCCTTTGAGTGTCAGAGGGGTACACAATGCATTGCTTTGCAATGCGTTGTGTACCCCTCTGGCACTCAAAGGGTTAAAATGGATCACCCCCAAATAAAGTCTCCCCAATAATTATTCATATAGCGATAAGCTTAGAAATACTGCTATTATCCAGCATAAGTACAGTGTTATTAACCCCTTAAGGACCGGCGGTCCTGGGACATTTCCTTCCCATAATGACCACATAGGAGCACTTGGACGCGCCGGTACACGTGACCTGTCGCGTGTATCGGCGCGTCATTATGGGGCCTGATAGAGATCGCTCCGATCTTGGAGCGGTCAATTTCAGGCCCTATTTTTACTTACAGCGCTCCCGGTAGAGCGCTGTAAGTAAAAAGTACGTGACGTAACATGACCGTCATCGGTCCTTGAGTATTTCAAGGACCGTGACGGTCCTGGTACGTCAAGGGTCCTTAAGGGGTTAAGGAATCCTGCTTCATCTACGACTGGCCGGCAGGCTTTCTGCTTTACAGGCATCTGTGCTTCTGCACCATCAGTCCGTTCCTGGTACCTTAAGGTACAATGCAGCACCCCCTAGAGGAGACCGGGATGGACAGCGCAGGCGCACAGATGTCTCTAATCCAAGATGTTTGTGCTGATGCCTGCCCGTCAGTCTCAGATGAAGTAGGATTTCTTAATAGCGCTGTACTTATATGCTGGATAATAGTGATATTTCTATGCTTATCGCTATATGACTAATTATTTGGGGGGAGGACTTTATTTGGGGTGATAGTTCCACTTAATTAAATAGATTAAAAACTGTTGACATGTTTTGGCAGCCGCTTGTATGTACTATAGAAGGAACATTTATTAGTTGGTGACACAGTCACTTTGTGTTTGAGTCCCAGAGGGGTGTCCAATATACTCCCTCTGGAACTCAAAGGATTAAACTGTAATTATTTCTTGGGGTCGCCAGGTGGAGCTGTTCTTATCCCTTCCTATGGGAAGCCACAGTCTATGACCTGAACTCTCCCATATAAAATGCGTTTGGAACACTAACATGTGATAATCATTTCTGATTGGAAAATTGCCCAACCGTGGGAGTACCCTTCTTTTACACAGCAGATAAAAATATTTTTGTTAACTGTTCCTTTAAAATCTCCATTTAAATTTGTATGGTGGAGTTGGTTTGCGCATCACGCCTGCAGTGTGTCACATTAGTGGCGTGAATATTTGCATCCGCAAGAGTAGCCCCATTGGCATTACCCTGCAACCCAAGTGGCTGCACTTCAGGGTGTGCAGTACAGGGTATGATTGGTGCAGGTCATACCGGTGGACACCAAGCCATACAAGTCAGCTCACGGCTTGCACATAAAAATGGCATTAAAGGGATAGTAATGTTTCACCAAAACAGCAGCTCCAATTAATCTTCTTAGTATTTGGGCCATGGGGAGTGTATTCCATTACTGTCAGAGTTGTTGTTCAAGAGTAATTGAATGATAAAGTATCCCCCTCCCCCCTTTTACCTAGTGTAACACTGTTCATCTCAGATGTGGAATCTGGTCTCTTGACCGGACAGGTCACAGCAAGGGACAATCTTCTTACTGTGATCATAAGGAAAACCCTGCCCCCCTTGACAGGTTTTTCCTTATGATCACTGAAGATTGTCCCTCTCTGTGATCCATCCAGACAGTCTTGCTGCTCTGAGGTGAGCAGTGTTACATCAGTAAAAGGGGTGGGAGGGGGATACTTTATCATTCAATTACTCTTGTACTACAACTCTGACAGTACCGAAATAACACTCTTCATGGCCCAAATACTATCAAGATTAATTGTAGCTGCTTTTTTGTGAAACATTATTATCCCTTTAAATCACACCATTTCCTCTTTGTCATTTTAGTACATAGCGCCAAATACATCATACAGGATAGAGACACCCTGCAGCACCCACAGACTATCCTATTGCCCTCACGTAGTGTAAGAGACATTTAGAGGAGAATTTTCTGAATATCTTAGTAAATTGGAGTTAGGCAGGTGTAGGACTAGAAGTCCTACTTCATCAGCAGCTGATTTACAGCGGAATCATATTAATTCATTCATTCATTCACCCACCCCATTGTTTATTTCTTTTGGTAACAGCCATGAAAAACGCCACCTTTCAGATTACTCCTGATGTCATCAAGGAAAGCGAGACCATCCAGTTGGGGCAGGATCTGAAGCTATCGTGTCACGTGGACGCTGTCCCACAAGAAAAGGTGGTATACGCTTGGTACAAGAACCAGAAAGCCGCCAAGACCTCTGACCGGCTGCTGATCACCAGGAATGACCCAGATCTCCCGCCGGTCACCAGCAGCCTGGAGATCATCGACCTGAGGTTCAGCGATTACGGCACCTACATGTGCGTGGCTTCATTCCCTGGACTAGCTACTCCGGAGCTGAGCATCGAGGTCAATATCTCTGCTGAGACAGGTGAGGGCTGTGGTCATCCTGCCCACAGTATAAAAGGCCCTAGTAGGCAATGGGTGGCCCTCCCACAGCCGCCAGTTTGTTTTCTGCTGCAGACTGTCAACCTGTATCAGACTGACGCATTTCATAGTGAGCGTTGGATTTCAGTGCAAGTTTAGGGCCTATTTTAATCTTTAAGTGCCAGAGGGGTGAGCAAGTGCATTGCACCCTCCAGGTCTGATGTTTATAAAAATGTAACCCTTTGAGTGACAGAGAGGTATGCAACAAAATGCGTTGCATACCTCTCTGGCACTCAAAGGATTAAAAAAAGAAAAAACAAGGTTTGCCAAATGCCTGCTAAAAGCTAATAAACTGTGTTCTCTAAGAGGATATCTCATTTAAAGGGGAACTATCACCTGAATTAAAGTTGGCTTTGTTTGAATGCTCTATTCACTGTATCTGTAATCCTTGTATTTTTTTTAAATATAATTCAGTACTTGATTTTAAACTTCAGTCCAATACATCACTTCAGGACAGGCTGCGGGTAGAGCTCTGTACCTCAGCCTGCCAATCTCCGTCTGCTCCCCTCCCCACGTAGCGCCTCATTCACACCACCCCCACAGACGGAGGATTTCTCCATGTAAGCTGGAGCGGTATCTTGCCAATGACAGCGCTCCAGTCTACATGGAGAAATCCTCCGCCATCGGAGGAGGTTGGAATGAGACGCTATGTGGGGAGGGGAAATTCAGACCGCGGTCCTCTCTGCGCACCTTTCAGCCCGCTCTGTATCAGTCTTGTCACGGGCAGTCTTTACTGAGCATGACTGCGTCGTTACAAACCTTTAGCAAATTATTATATAGGATATTTTAAAAATAATTTATTTTACAGAAAAAATAGCTAATACAACACACAGGCAGATTGTATCCCTGTGTAAAATTATCTTAAATTTACAGTTTGACATTAACCCCTTAGTGACTGGCCCGCACTTAACGCCCAACGAACTTTTTTCCCCATTGCTCTGAACGACTTCCTGGACGTACATGTAAGTCCTCTGTCACTAAGTGACATACATGTACATCCATTGTCATGATGGGGTTAAAGCTAGTATTCTGAAATACATGAATGCACGGGATAAGAAAAACAGTTAATGATACTGATGTAGTAGGAATAACTGGAGTCACCAGAATGAAGTCAGTTCTTCTTGCTACATCACGCTAAGATCCTTCGATTAGTCACGGATGTCATTTCTACTGAGATGGACAGGACATTTGTTGGGAGGACTCTTGGACCCCAATCTCCACCTACTACATTACTAAAATATTTCTGTATCATGTATAGTATGGAAATTCCAGAAAGAGAAGATTGGTGTCCAGATGTCCTGCCAGCAAGAACTGGACCTCTTTTCATTCGTTCATATGGCCAAATCTGTCCTTTTCCTTGCAGTGCCCCCGACGCTGAGTGTGCCTAAAGGTCAGTCAGTCATCACGGTACGAGAGGGGTCCAGAGCGGAGCTGCAGTGTGAGGTCCGGGGGAAGCCCAAGCCCCCTATTCTCTGGACACGCGTGGACAGAGAGGGGCCTCTGCCCTCGGGAGACATGGTGGTGGAGACGTACGATGGAAAGCTGAGGCTGGACAATGTGACGCGAGACATGAGTGGGACGTACAAGTGTCAAACGGCGAGATACAACGGCTTCAACATCCGACCCCGCGAGGCCTTGGTGCAGCTAAATGTACAGTGTGAGTAGACGGAGGCTGATGTACTAAGAAAAAGTGGTACAATTTTGGGGCAAAACATTTGCAGCATAGGCAGCAAATATCAATTTATATTGAATCTAATTGGGCTTTTAACCCCTTCAATGCTAGAGAGGTCTCCAACTCATTGCTCCGCAATGTGTTGGAGATCTCCATTGCATTGAAGGGGTTAAAATTTCCTTTTAAATCAGTGATCCTGGTTATATAATCAGTCCGTCTGTATACAATACCGCAGATAAATCATGGAAATATGAAAGATGTGAGGAGTTTATCCATAGTCTAAAACTAGATGGACACAGGTTTAGACATAATGTAAGAAAGTTTTACTTCACTGAGAGGGTAGTAGATAAGTGGAATAGCCCACCAGCAGAAGTGGTAGAGGTTAATACAGTGAGGGAATGTAAGCATGCATGGGATAGGTATAGACCAAGGACCAAATAAGGTTTGAGGTTTTTACAGTAGGAAAATGGGCTGATTGGTTCTTATCTGCTGTCAGATTCTATGTTTCTACGTGCTCTGCATGAAACTGTGAATATAAAATAAATGATTTTGGGGCTATTATCATTTGGTTTTGTTTCTAAATGTAATAGAAATGTGTTTTAAATGGGTGTTACTTTTTAAATGGATCTAATAATCCCTTGAATGAGAGGTCATAGTCTAAGACTAGAGGGACACAGGTTTAGATGTAAAGTAATCAAGTTTTACTTCACTGAGAGGATAGTAGATAAATGGTAAAGGTTAATACAGTGAGGGGATGTAAGCACTCATGGGACAGGCATAAGGCTGTCCTGAATGTAAGAAAAGACCAAGGACCTAATAAGGTTTGAGGTTTTTACAGTAGGAAAATGGACGACTGGATGGGCCGAATGGTTCTGATAAGCCATCAGATTCTATGTTTCTATGTAAACTGTTAACCCCTTATGGGCCAGGGCTATTTTGTAACTTTTCATAAAACCAATACCTCATAGTCATAAATCTCCAGTTTCCTTAATCTGACCAGAACAACTTAAATGAATTATTCTGTGTGTGTATATATAATTAGTGCTAGATGTCATGTGCATGGGTGCAGGCATGAGTCTTTTTTGCAGGGTTCCGGTGGGATGGGAGATACACTAAGGCTGGGATTTTTTACAGTAAGGGTAGTAAAGCTATGGAATTATTTGCCTCAGGACGCTGTGCTTGCAGATACTGTAACTGCCTTCAAAAGGTAATGGATACCTATCTAGCACAGAACAATATTGAGAATTATGACAGATGGTTTCAATGCGGAGCGGATGTTGATCCAGGGAAATATCTGTCTGCTAGTAGGTATGGGATTTTTTAATCCATTTTGGGCTTAAGTGGAAATGTCTTCATGGGGGTTTTTTGCCTTCCTCTGGATCAACAGGGGTGTTTTGGCGTGGGCTCGACTTGATGGACACATGATGTTATTATGTTAAACACACCAGTTCCTATGGGAGATCTATGGGAGAGCTATAGTTATAGACTACAGGGGGAGATGTACTAAGGGGTGATAAAGAGGAGATAACTTTTCCAGTGAGATAAACGTTCCAGTTCCTATGTTATTCTATGGGAGATCTTTAGTTATAGACTACAGGGAGAGATGTACTAAGATGTGATAAAGAGGAGATAACTTCTCCAGTGAGATAAACTCTCCAGTTCCTATGTTATTCTATGGGAGAGATTTAGTTATAGACTACAGGGGAGATGTACTAAGGTGTGATAAAGAGGAGATAACTTCTCCAGTGAGATAAACTCTCCAGTTCCTATGTTATTATATGGGAGATCTTTAGTTATAGACTACAGGGGCAGATGTACTAAGGTGTGATAAAGAGGAGATAACTTCTCCAGTGTGATAAACTCTCCAGTTCCTATGTTATTCTATGGGAGAGATTTAGTTATAGACTACAGGGGAGATGTACTAAGGTGTGATAAAGAGGAGTTCACGTCTCCAGTGTGATACACTCCCCAGTTCCTATGTTATTCTGTGGGAAAGATTTACTTATAAACTACAAGGGGAGATGTACTAAGGTGTGATAAAGTTCCTATGTCATTCTATCAGAGAACTTTAGATATAGACTACAGGAGATGTACTAACATGATTTTTTTGTGTATATTTATATTTGTGTTTGTGTGTGTGTGTATGTGTCTGTGTATGTGTCTGTGTGTGTGTGTGTTTGTGTGTGTGTCTATGTGTGCATGTCTGTGTGTATGTGTGTGTGTATGTGTGTTTGTGTGTGTGTCTATGTGTGCGTGTCTGTGTGTATGTGTGTGTGTGTGTGCACATTTGCTTAGCTATCAAGAACACAAGATGAAAAAAAAACAAAGTCCAGGTAATATGACTTTACATATTATATAAAAACGGAGGATGACTGTGGCTTTAGAATTCACTGCTATACAGATTTTATATCATTACAACACACTGGCGGCTTCACACATAACACTATATGGTACGGATCAGTGTCTCTCCCCTTCCCTTACATCCCTATGTTTAGTGTATATGATGCTGTGCGTCTTCACCTCCACGGCCAAGTGCTCCGCACCCATCACTAGGAACACGTCACGGTTCTGTGGAACTGTAGTGCGTCTTCCCTTCAGGCTCTATAGCAGGTTAGCGTCAGTGTGAGATACAACTAGTGACAATGTACAAAGTGCATCCATTCTGGGGTATCACATGTACCATAGGGGACAGTGACAATTCCACAAACTTTCTACTAATTTAAATGGGGCTTTTAACCCTTTAAATGTTAGACAAGTCTCCACCACATTGCTGTCTAGCATTCTGGGGGTTAAATTTCCCGTTTAGCTCAATAGTTTTTATTCACGTCCATGGCGCAGCTGCTCTGCGGTAGGATTGTTCCACTTCTGGCGAGCGCAGCCTAGATTTATGCACAACAAAAAAATTATGTTCGTCTGAATGATTTGGTGCATTTATTTTTATCCATTTGATTAAAGTTAATATTGTTGAACTCCCCTCCCCATACAGTTAGTTTGATTTTTGGTAAAGATTTTCACTAATAAATGGAATTTGTTCACCCCCCTCAGTCATAACATTTACTTTGATTTTGGAGGTCCTCAATGTCCGATCTTGTATCTAAAAACATTTAAAGAAAAAAAAATGACTACCCCACCACCACCGTCGCCTCTGCTGCATCTACAATATAATGCCCTCCCCCTTAATCCTGTTCGGCTGTTCCCGGGGCCCGAATGAGAGGAAAAATTATTAGGGATTGGCTTGTATATGACCATTCCTGTTCAGATTAGGTCCCACACTCCCATTGGCTGGGACTGTGGGGTTACTCAGGGCACGGAATGTACCCAGCACTAATTCACCTCCCAGCCAATCAGCATCTACCTGGAGGGATCACAGATATGCCTAAAGTCACCTATCTGCTAGCCAAACATCCTTCGTCCTGCGTAACCCCACAATCCCAGCCAACAGCAATGTGGGATCTTATTTAAACAGGGATGGACATATAAAAGCCAATCCCAGGTCATTCGGGCTCAGGCAGTGGCCCCAGCAGGATTGGGGGGGGGGGGTTTGTAGATGTGGTGGAGACGACTGTAAAGGCAGGGTACTAGTTTTTGTTTTTCTTTTTTATTCTTTAATCTTTTTTACATACAAGATGCTGGAGGAGCAGAGTGTTGAGGAGACTACGGGACCTCTGATTTCAAGGTAAGTGTGATACTTATCGTCAATGTGTGTGTGTAAGTGTGAGTATGCATATGAGTGAATGAATGAACTGAATGTGCCTGTAGGAAAGTTGTTCGTATTTCTGGAATTGTATGTTCTATATCATTCGGCTGTTAGTTCAGATATGTAAGGATCTGACCGAATCGCCCAATGTAAGTGACATAAGCACCCCTTGTGGATATAGAACCCCACAAAGATATAGTAGACTGCTGAGTTAATATGGATATAACACTCAACAACAGTAGGCAAATATAGGATACTTACAGAGTAGGCCCCAGGGGCTAGAGTTAGAAGGCTTGAGAGCGCTGCTAGCAGTTGGAGGCTGTTCGAAGGAGGCCTTGCTGCGGCCAAAGCCGGGTAAAGGTGCAGGCCGCAAAGCCTGATAACAGGATAACCCCCTAGGATACAGACAGCTACTCACCGGGTCAGGAATCAGCTTGTTTAACCTACCTGTAGTATAGATGCCTATGTCAAACTTCAGCAGCAGCAGGGTCATAAGGTTACTGTGCGAAAAGAAGTTGAAACTAGGATTGTCAACGATGTCGAACTCGACTGGAGGGTCGACCGGGTCGAACGTGACACACTGGGCACCGGAGACCTTACTAGGTTGAAGGGAGGATGCTAATACGGGTTAGCAACAGGCGGGCAAAGACGGTATCTGAGAAGACAGAAGGATAGTCCAACAAGCCAGAGACAAAACCAGTCGAGGAGTACGGTACCAAATCAGCGGGCAGAAGAGATATAAACAGGGCAAGGTCAAACCAACAGAGGAAGTCGTAGCAGAATTGGAGACAAGAGAAGTAATCGAGAAAAGCTGTGTCAATACACTGGTTACTTATAGGAACAAACTCAAAGACTTGATATATAGAACGCTTTGATCGCGCACTGACACAAGGGTGTCAGTGCTTGATATAGGCCCTAAACAAGGGCGTCAGTGCTTGATATAGGCCCTAAACAAGGGTGTCAGTACTTGATATAGCCCCTAAACAAGGGCGTCAGTGCGTGATATACAGAACGCTTTGATAGGGCACTGACACAAGGGTGTCAGTACTTGATATAGGCCCTAAACAAGGGTGTCAGTGCGTGATATAGGCCCTAAACAAGGGTGTCAGTGCGTGATATAAGCCATAAACAAGGGCGTCAGTGCGTGATATAGGCCCTAAACAAGGGCGTCAGTGCGTGATATAGGCCCTAATCAAGGGTGTCAGTGCTTGATATAGGCCATAAACAAGGGAGTGAACTAAACAAGGCCTAGATACCAGAAAAGGCAGGAAAACCAGAATTCCTGGTGAGGGAAAACAGCAAAACCCAGGAAATCATGACAAAATGTCACAAAACATACAATTTACCTTAAGTTTTGCTTTCATCCTGAAATGTATGCACAAGCCTAATGCAGCCTTATTATGAGATGAAATTGGTGCAGAATATACCATGTGAAATTCAAGCTCTGTCTCCACAGTAGACCAGCAGTAGGCAACCTGTGGCTTTCCAGCTGTTGGGGGCTAGAACACCATTCATCCAGAAGCAGCCATTGACTTGCAGGGGATGATGGGAGTTATAGTTTTCAACACCTGGAGAGCCAGATGTTTCCTACCCATGCAGTATTGTCTGATAGGAAAAAGACCTGATGCGATCTTCATTGCTACATCAATTTAAAATGCTGTTTTGTGTAATATCTCTGCACTCCGAGCCTATTGCCAGATATAAATATTCACATTAATAGAGCTCTCACTCTAAGTCACAGATTGGGGTCGTTAAAGTCAGAGATGGGGAATATTTGAAACGTAGACGAGGGAAGAAAGTGTAAAGTGATCTAGTAACGCAGAGGGAATTACATTCAGTGGGACTGCAGGACATTACTCTCTTTGTGCCTTCAGATCTGATTATATTCATCCGGAGACTGAAGGACTTCAAAGACTCAGTGATCTCTATATATATATATCTGTGTGTATATGTGTGTGTGTATATGTGTGTGTGTGTGTGTTTATATGTGTGTGTGTTTATATGTGTGTGTGTATATGTGTGTGTGTATGTACATGTGTCTGTGATTATATGTGTGTGTGTTCATGTGTGTGTATATGTGTGCATGTATGTGTCTGTGTTTATATGTGTGTGTGTGTATCTGTGTGTGTATATGTGTCTGTGTTTATATGTGTGTGTGTGTGTGTGTGTATGTGTCTGTGTTTATATGTGTGTGTGTGTGTGTGTGTGTGTGTGTATGTGTCTGTGTTTATATGTGTGTGTGTGTGTGTGTGTGTGTGTGTATGTGTCTGTGTTTATATGTGTGTGTGTGTATATATGTGTCTGTGATTATGTGTGTGTGTGTATATATGTGTCTGTGATTATATATATATGTGTGTGTGTGTGTGTATATGTGTCTGTGTTTATATGTGTGTGTGTGTGTGTGTGTATGTGTCTGTGTTTATATGTGTGTGTGTGTGTGTGTGCGTGTGTACATGTGTCTGTGTTTATATGTGTGTGTGTATGTATGTGTCTGTGTTTATATATGTGTGTGTGTGTGTGTGTGTGTATGTGTGTGTGTGTATGTGTGTACATGTGTCTGTGTTTATATGTGTGTGTGTGTATGTGTCTGTGTTTATGTGTGTGTGTGTGTAAATATGTGTGTATATGTGTGTGTGTGTGCGTGTGTACATGTGTCTGTGTTTATATGTGTGTGTGTGTGTGTATGTATGTGTCTGTGTTTATATGTGTGTGTGTGTATATATGTCTGTGTGTGTGTGTGTGTGTGTGTGTACATGTGTCTGTGTTTATATGTGTGTGTGTACATGTGTCTGTGTTTATATGTGTGTGTGTGTGTGTGTATGTGTCTGTGTTTATATGTGTGTGTGTGTAAATATGTGTGTATATGTGTGTGTGTATGTATGTGTCTGTGTTTATATGTGTGTGTGTGTATATATGTCTGTGTGTGTGTGTGTGTGTGTGTGTGTACATGTGTCTGTGTTTATATGTGTGTGTGTACATGTGTCTGTGTTTATATGTGTGTGTGTGTGTGTATGTGTCTGTGTTTATATGTGTGTGTGTGTAAATATGTGTGTATATGTGTGTGTGTGCGTGTATGTGTCTGTGTTTATGCAGCAGAGGAATGGGTATGAGAATTTCTTTCAGGCGTGGGGCTGCCCCAGGCGCATGAGGCCCCCAGCGGTGGCTACCTCCAAACACAACCAAGGAGACAAACAGGGTAAGCTGATCCACCACAGCTTACCAGCCCATACCTCCCCTTCAGCTCAGTGCATACTGGCAATACACCTGCCTAAGAAAACTGAACGCTAAGCCAGAGTCCCTGCACCAGAAACAATTGGCTAACGGCAGTGGCTGGGGCCAGGAGTGAGACATGTAGGCCCTAGATGGAGTCTAGGCCTTTTCCCATTTAATATGTGACAACTTGTAACTGAGTGTGTTTATGTGCAGACATGTAACTGAATGTGTTTATGTACAGAAGTGTAACAGTGTGTTTATGTACAGACATGTAGCTGAGTGTGTTTATGTGCAGACATGTAACTGAATGTGTTTATGTACAGAAGTGTAACAGTGTGTTTATGTACAGACATGTAGCTGAGTGTGTTTATGTGCAGACGTGTGTAACTGAGCGTGTTTATGTGCAGACGTGTGTAACTGAGCGTGTTTATGTGCAGACGTGTGTAACTGAGTGTGTTTATGTACAGACATGTAACTAAGTGTGTTTATGTACAGACATATAACTGAGTGTGTTTATGTGCAGACATGTAACTGAGTGTGTTTATGTGCAGACGTGTCTAACTGAGTGTGTTTATCTACAGACATGTAACTGAGTGTGTTTATGTGCAGACGTGTAACTAAGTGTGTTTATGTACAGACATGTAGCTGAGTGTGTTTATGTGCAGACGTGTCTAACTGAGTGTGTTTATCTACAGACATGTAACTGAGTGTGTTTATGTACAGACATGTGTAACAGCGTGTTTATGTGCAGATGTGTAACTGAGTGTGTTTATGTACAGACATGTAGCTGAGTGTGTTTATGTGCAGACGTGTAACTAAGTGTGTTTATGTACAGACGTGTAGCTGAGTGTGTTTATGTGCAGACGTGTCTAACTGAGTGTGTTTATGTACAGACATGTAACTGAGTGTGTTTATGTACAGACGTGTAACAGCGTGTTTATGTGCAGATGTGTAACTGAGTGTGTTTATGTACAGACATGTAGCTGAGTGTGTTTATGTGCAGACGTGTAACTAAGTGTGTTTATGTGCAGACGTGTAGCTGAGTGTGTTTATGTGCAGACGTGTCTAACTGAGTGTGTTTATGTGCAGACATGTAACTGAGTGTGTTTATGTGCAGACGTGTGTAACTGAGTGTGTTTATGTGCAGACATGTGTAACTGAGTGTGTTTATGTACAGACATGTAACTGAGTGTGTTTATGTACAGATGTGTGTAACTGAGTGTATTTATGTACAGACATGTAACTGAGTGTGTTTATGTACAGACGTGTAACTGAGTGTGTTTATGTGCAGACATGTAACTGAGTGTGTTTATGTACAGATGTGTGTAACTGAGTGTATTTATGTACAGACATGTAACTGAGTGTGTTTATGTGCAGATGTGTAACTGAGTGTGTTTATGTACAGACATGTAACTGAGTGTGTTTATGTGCAGACGTGTGTAACTGAGTGTGTTTATGTGCAGACATGTAGCTGAGTTTGTTTATGTACAGACGTGTAACTGAGTGTGTTTATGTGCAGACATGTAACTGAGTGTGTTTATGTACAGATGTGTAACTGAGTGTGTTTATGTACAGACATGTAACTGAGTGTGTTTATGTGCAGACGTGTGTAACTGAGTGTGTTTATGTGCAGACATGTAACTGAGTGTGTTTATGTGCAGATGTGTAGCTGAGTGTGTTTATGTGCAGACATGTAGCTGAGTGTGTTTATGTGCAGACATGTAGCTGAGTGTGTTTATGTACAGACATGTAACTGAGTGTGTTTATGTGCAGATGTGTGTAACTGAGTGTGTTTATGTACAGACATGTAGCTGAGTGTGTTTATGTGCAGACGTGTGTAGCTGAGTGTGTTTATGTACAGACATGTAGCTGAGTGTGTTTATGTGCAGACGTGTGTAGCTGAGTGTGTTTATGTGCAGACATGTAGCTGAGTGTGTTTATGTGCAGACGTGTAAGTGAGTGTGTTTATGTGCAGACATGTAAGTGAGTGTGTTTATGTGCAGACGTGTAACAGCGTGTTTATGTGCAGATGTGTAACTGAGTGTGTTTATGTACAGACATGTAGCTGAGTGTGTTTATGTGCAGACGTGTAACTAAGTGTGTTTATGTGCAGACGTGTAGCTGAGTGTGTTTATGTGCAGACGTGTCTAACTGAGTGTGTTTATGTACAGACATGTAACTGAGTGTGTTTATGTGCAGATGTGTAACTGCGTGTGTTTATGTACAGACATGTAACTGAGTGTGTTTATGTGCAGACGTGTGTAACTGAGTGTGTTTATGTGCAGACATGTAACTGAGTGTGTTTATGTGCAGATGTGTAACTGAGTGTGTTTATGTACAGACATGTAACTGAGTGTGTTTATGTGCAGACGTGTGTAACTGAGTGTGTTTATGTGCAGACATGTAACTGAGTGTGTTTATGTACAGATGTGTGTAGCTGAGTGTGTTTATGTACAGACATGTAACTGAGTGTGTTTATGTGCAGACGTGTGTAGCTGAGTGTGTTTATGTACAGACATGTAGCTGAGTGTGTTTATGTGCAGACGTGTGTAGCTGAGTGTGTTTATGTACAGACATGTAAGTGAGTGTGTTTATGTACAGACATATAACTGAGTGTGTTTATGTACAGACGTGTGTAACTGAGTGTGTTTATGTACAGATGTGTAACTGAGTGTGTTTATGTACAGACGTGTAACAGTGTGTTTATGTGCAGACGTGTGTAACTGAGTGTGTTTATGTACAGACATGTAAGTGAGTGTGTTTATGTGCAGACGTGTGTAGCTGAGTGTGTTTATGTACAGATGTGTAACTGAGTGTGTTTATGTACAGACGTGTAACAGTGTGTTTATGTGCAGACGTGTGTAACTGAGTGTGTTTATGTACAGACATGTAAGTGAGTGTGTTTATGTGCAGACGTGTGTAGCTGAGTGTGTTTATGTACAGATGTGTGTAACTGAGTGTGTTTATGTGCAGACATGTAAGTGAGTGTGTTTATGTGCAGACGTGTGTAGCTGAGTGTGTTTATGTACAGACGTGTAACTGAGTGTGTTTATGTACAGACGTGTAACAGTGTGTTTATGTGCAGACGTGTGTAACTGAGTGTGTTTATGTACAGACATGTAAGTGAGTGTGTTTATGTGCAGACGTGTGTAGCTGAGTGTGTTTATGTACAGATGTGTGTAACTGAGTGTGTTTATGTGCAGACATGTAAGTGAGTGTGTTTATGTGCAGACATGTAAGTGAGTGTGTTTATGTGCAGACGTGTGTAGCTGAGTGTGTTGATGTGCAGACATGTAACTGAGTGTGTTTATGTGCAGACATAACTGAGTGTGTTTATGTGCAGACATGTAACTGAGTGTGTTTATGTGCAGACGTGTGTAACTGAGTGTGTTTATGTACAGACATGTAAGTGAGTGTGTTTATGTGCAGACGTGTGTAGCTGAGTGTGTTTATGTACAGATGTGTGTAACTGAGTGTGTTTATGTGCAGACATGTAAGTGAGTGTGTTTATGTGCAGACGTGTGTAGCTGAGTGTGTTTATGTACAGACATGTGTAACTGAGTGTGTTTATGTACAGACGTGTGTAGCTGAGTGTGTTTATGTTCAGACATGTAACTGAGTGTGTTTATGTGCAGACATAACTGAGTGTGTTTATGTGCAGACATGTAAGTGAGTGTGTTTATGTGCAGACGTGTGTAGCTGAGTGTGTTTATGTGCAGACGTGTAACAGTGTGTTTATATACAGACGTGTAACAGTGTGCTTATGTACAGACGTGTAGCTGAGTATGTTTATGTTCAGGCATGCCGCTGATTAGTCCTTAAAGGGTTAATATCAGTGGCTTCACCCACTGGCACAGGAACGTTTCCCATATCCACTGGACGCTGCACGGAGAGGAGACACACGTTTCATATTCCACACATGGTCCACTACAGAGAAAATGACTTTTCCCTAATACGAGGGGCTAATTCTCATTTAACCCTTTAAGAACAACAGAGGCTGCAAGTGATGAGTTGCACACCACACTTCTCTTTACAGAATTAAAGACGAGCTAACACCTTCCAACAATACCCCACCCAATTCCTCTACTATGACTAGAAAATCCTACTGACCTTTATGAACCTTTGTTCAAGAGAAAACATCTTTCAAACAGAAGAAGAGAGACTGCATTAGCTAACGTAACCCTTTAAGGACCAGAGGGGAGTGCAATACATTGTGCACCCCTCTGGTTCCAGAAACGGTTAGTATAACTGTGTGCAGGGGTGGAGTTTGAGGTCCTGTGGTCCTGCTAGCAACTATCATGGATGCCTCCGTGGACAGAACAAACAGGATGGATTGAAGGTTTTATATTTTAAAGGGGAACTTTCACCTCCGCATTATCATTGTTGTATCGCTTCCTTTGTGTCCCCTCTGTACATTGCGGTGTTTCTTTTTGCCTAAAAATATGTTTAAATGAAGCAAAAAGGTACTTGAATTTTGTACCTGATGACGTTAGCAGCCGCACAGCCGCGCACCGTATGGTGCAGAAGACACTCCCACAGCCTCAGCTCCTTTCACTTACCCCAGCATCCTCCGATGACGGAGGCGTTCTGTTAGTAAGCTGGAGAGAGATCTCATTGGCAGAGATCGATATCTAGCCAATGAGATCTCTCTCCAGCTTACTAACAGAAGGCCTCCGTCATCGGAGGATGCTGGGGCAAGTGAAAGGAGCTGAGGCTGTGGGAGTGTCTTCTGCACCGTACGGTGCGCGGCTGTGCGGCTGCTAACGTCATAAGGTACAAAATTCAAGTATCTTTTTGCTTCATTTAAACATATTTTTAGGCAAAAAGAAACACCGCAATGTACAGAGGGGACACAAAGGAAGCGATACAACAATGATAATGTGGAGGTGAAAGTTCCCCTTTAAACCAAGGCACAAAGAAAAAATTCACAGGGGCCATGTGGAATTTCTGGCCATAGTAGGATGGTAGTGTCCCTTTATGCTTGACTCTGATGAGTCCAGCTGTAGACCACACGGAGCCGGACCTATTAAGGAAGGGCTGCACTAAGCAGTCACCTGTCTCTTTTCAGTGCGAGATGCTCTCGCCGTGCGCCTGTCTTTACTAATAGAAACGCAGCTCTGCAGCTCAGACACTTCATTAGCGCTCAGCTTCCAGCGGACTCCTCATCTCGCCTGATAGAGGAGCGTGCGCCTAGTCACTGTCTGCTGATGAGTGCTTTATTTTCCTGCCCTGCGCTTCTCTCGTGTGCTTGTTTGTGTGCGTGTCTGTGTACTGGAGAGAGCCTCGAGTGTGTGAGCGTCTCATCTTCTTCCTCTAACCGCCCCTCTCCAGGAGGACAACCAGGGCAAGATAATCTGCTTGTTTTCCTCATTTGTTTCCAAGCTGAAAGATACAAAAAAATCAATAAGAGCTGCCGTGATGAGGTGTCAGAACTCTCTTATCTGTGTCTCTTGTATTCCTGCTTTTCTATCTGTCTGCGATTTCTCATTATCACTGTCTCATAATAGCTTTATGTCTATATGTAGAGTAAACTCACAGAGGGATGGATGGGGAAAGAGATAGATAAAGATAGATACTAATAGATATGAGATAGATAGATAGATAGATAGATAGATAGATAGATAGATAGATAGATATGAGATAGATAGATAGATAGATAGATATGAGATAGATAGATAGATAGATAGATAGATAGATAGATAGATAGATAGATATGAGATAGATAGATAGATAGATAGTTACATAGATAGATATGAGAGATAGACAGACAGATAGATAGATAGATAGATAGAAGACAGATAGATAGATAGATATGAGATAGATAGATAGATAGATAGATAGATAGATAGATAGATAGATACGAGATAGATAGATAGATATGAGATAGATAGATAGATAGATAGATAGATAGATAGATAGATACTAGATAGATAGATATGGGATAGATAGATAGATAGATAGATAGATAGATAGATAGATAGATACTAGATAGATAGATATGAGATAGATAGATATGAGATAGATAGATAGATAGATAGATAGATAGATAGATAGATAGATAGATAGATAGATATGAGATAGATATATAGATAGATAGATATGAGATAGATAGATAGTTACATAGATAGACAGATATGAGATACCTAGATATGAGATAGATAGATAGATAGATAGATAGATAGATAGATATGAGATAGATAGATAGATAGATAGATATGAGATAGATATAGAGATAGATAGATATGAGATAGATAGATAGATAGATAGATAGATAGATAGATAGATAGATATGGGATAGATATATAGATAGATATGAGATAGATAGATAGATAGATAGATAGATAGATAGATAGACAGACAGACAGATATGGATAGTATCCAAGTAAGCGTGCCTGGCTAGTAAAGAGGAAGGAAAAGCATAAGGAGTGACAGTTGGGAGGGAGTGCAGTGTACAATATTAGTATCTGCCATATGGCTGTGCGAGCCAAAACTATCTGACACATAAATAAAATTAAATATCTCATAAATTACTGTAGTATTTAAAATAGAAAAATGGCTAAGATAACGTATAGATATTACTAGAGAGCTATTATTAATTAGCATATGAAACTCCACTAAGAGAGCCTTTCACTTCTCCCAAATAGAAGTGTCTCCTGATCCGATACACAGGCAGCTTTCAATGATGTTTTCTAACATTACAATATAATTTAAACCAAGGTAACAGGTCTAAAAACAATGACCATTTTGTACTTTTGTTCCTAGTTTGCAATCACCTTGTCTTACACTCTATGTGACAGCTCCTATGTCTGTGTGTCTGTGTGCCACCGAAACCGTGGGGTATAGCGCGATTACAGCTTACGAGCGGTGTCATGTCCTTGCCTGGAGCCCTGTGCTCACCCACCATGTCAGAGACTTGACTGTGTTTTGTACCCAAACCCCTAGTGGCGAATCACAGACAGTGCGCTGCTCACTCCAATCAGAGAGCAAGAGATGTGAAATCTGACATCGTGTGCATGTTTTCATCATTATTTATTAAGGAAGACATAACGTTTAACCGCTTGAATGCTACAGAGGTCACCAACGCATTGCTTCGCAATGCACTGGAGACCTCTGGAGCATTCAAGAGTTTAAAATCTTCATTTAAATCAACGGGGATTTAGAGAATATTTATGGTACAATTGGACTGTTCCACAATCACCCCAGAAGAATAAGGGAGAGAAAACAGTGCAAACAGTCCTCTAAGCGTAATATTTAGGACTAGGACAATCCTTCACCAACACTCATAAAACACTTCTCACAATCTCAAGAGGTTACCACTTGCCTCTTAGTATAAAAGCACTGGTTCTAGAGGCTACCACTTGCCTCTTAGTATAAAAACATGCACTGGTTCTAGAGGCTACCACTTGCCTCTTAGTATAAAAGCATGCACTGGTTCTAGAGGCTACCACTTGCCTCTTAGTATAAAAACATGCACTGGTTCTAGAGGCTACCACTTGCCTCTTAGTATAAAAGCATGCACTGGTTCTAGAGGCTACCACTTACCTCTTAGTATAAAAGCAAGCACTGGTTCTAGAGGCTACCACTTGCCTCTTAGTATAAAAGCACTGGTTCTAGAGGCTACCACTTGCCTCTTAGTATAAAAGCATGCACTGGTTCTCACTCCAGTTTAGTGTACTTCACCTGGACTCATAGGCCATAGTCCGCTCAGTTCATCACCACTGTCTTTGGACTGAAGAAATTTGTTTCTGGAAACAGCCACTCAGACAGTGGACAACAATATACCCAATCAATGCTGGCTGTACTTACATTTATTCTTTTAATCCTATAATTCTTATTATTTTCCTTTTCACCCTTTTTGTTTCTTAATGTTTACGTCTGTTGCATTGAACTTTCCTGGAAGTGTTTTCAGGGAGCTTTCTGTCAAGCATATGGAATGCTCAGCCCTGCAGGAATAGTGATACATTGTTTCACCATCCTGCTATGATGGGCAATTGACCAGAAATCACTCTGAAAAAAGACATTCAGGGAGCTCACTGCCAGGAACATTATATATATATATATCCTATAACATAAAGTTGTATAATGCGTCGTTCACTGTGAACCATAACCGCACATGCCCAGTAGAGAGTTTTGACTGTGCATGTGTGGTTTCACACACAGGGAGCTTCGCTGTCAGCCGTCTGGAGCTCCCTGCTAAGGATCAGCGCGTTCGGCGAGTCTCTACTGCGCATGACTGAGACTCACCGAATGCGCTGCCCCACTCTGGGCGGCTCACATCCTGTCTCTGCTTCTGGCTCCAGGGCAGCAGCCGGGGCAGCTGGGTGCACTTTAGCCCTTGTATACGGGCTTTCATACTAGTATATATATATATATATATATATATATATATATATATATATATATATATATATCGATAGATATACATATATATAACCACAAACACCGAAGAATTGGTGGATAGATGGCACCCACCTAACTTCAGAATAAATTATATAAAAAGAGATCACTATCGCTTCTATCCCCCCACCCTGTTAGTGTACAGGGCAATAAAGAAGAAATAGATAGAAGACAATATGGAGAGAGCGCTAGTGTCTCGATTTAATATCACAGCCCATAAGCAGTCAATGACACTGTATGATAAGGATATATAACTACCAATAAAAATATAACAATTTAGTAATCATAAAATACTATATATGTATATCACAGTTAATGCTAGATTTACTTAATACAAATCTATAGATACAAACAAATTATATGAATACAAACAGTGATATCACCGATAAAAGATATATTATATAGATAAAAATCTAATATACAGATGGAAAATAGAAAATAAAAAATGTGAGCACAAAAAAGAAGTGTACGCAGTCCTCCTTGTAGTAGACCACTTTGTATTTTTAAATTGGTTTTATACTTTGTATTTTTAAATTGGTTTTAACCAATCAATGGATTGCTTACGGGTATATAGTGACGTATCTCGGAGTGTACATCAAGTCTATGATCAAGCACTATAACTAGTGCGAAACGCGTTAGACGGTATATGGGATCTCCTCATCTATGGTTGTTGTCTTCCTCACTCTGCGGTTTGATGAATATTTTTTTCTTTTTTAAGAGTTCAATAAAGAAGTATTTTTATTCCTATACAAGTTCATTTATTTTTGGAGTGCAGCTGTTTATTTAAATATTTGTAGTAGACCTGGCCTGATATTGTGTAAATAAAGGTCCGGTAAGTATCAATGATAACTCAGAAGTGCAAGTCTAGTAGAATCAGTTCCCTCCCATCTATCATACAGCTCAAGCTGTTTATACAGTGATGACCCAGTGTATTAGACAGAGTCGCGGGCAGAGGATATATATGTAATTGCATCTTTTAATGGGATAGTAATACTTCATTTTAACTTTATTTTATTTTGTAGGCATTAAAAAAACATGAAGAATGATATAGGTCTTATCTCTCAAACCTTTATGGTTTATGAGATATTCACAAGCAAAATGTCCCCCTCCCTCCCCTTTTACTGATGTAATACTTCTCAGCCAGATCAGAAGGGAGGTGCCCAGGTAGACTGCAGAGAGGGACAATCTTCAATTAAGATAAGGGAAAAACCTGAAAAACTTGTCAAGGGGGGCAGGGCTTTCATTGTTCTCATAGGAAGAAGATTGTCCCCTTCTGTTATCTGTCTGGTCTATGGACTGGATTCCACATCTGAGAAGAGATGGCTTACACTAGGTAAAAGGGGGACAGGGCTTTCATTGTTCTCATAGGAAGAAGATTGTCCCCTTCTGTTATCTGTCTGGTCTATGGACTGGATTCCACATCTGAGAAGAGATGGCTTACACTAGGTAAAAGGGGCAGGAGGGGAAACTTTGCTTGTGAATATCTCTCAAACCATAAAGGTTTGAGAGATAAGACTTATATCGTTCTTCATGTTTTTTAATGCCTACAAAATAAAATAAAGTTAAAACGAAGTATTACTATCCTTTTAAGGACACGAAACGCACTGGATTAGAACTTATATTGTGAGCTGATTTGAGGACACGGTACCTGTGACAGTGGCCAAAGGATCCAGAAGTATATGTGTAAGTCCTGCTATAGGAATCTACCGTTGCTGGCTATCTATCACGTCTTACATCTACGTGATGGAAGAGTACCACCTGCTGAGAATCCCTGCCCGCTGCACAGCTGATTATCTATAAGCCCAGTGGAGACAAGGCACGGAGAGTAAGAAGATGGAAGAGGTATTGTCGATCAAACGTCTTACATATTGGGACACAAGTTTTGAACCAGTATTAGGTCATACATCGGAGGAGGGATATACAGTAGTTACCCCCCATGGATCGCAATTACATATATATCCACTGCCTGCTACTCATACTCATACACTGGGCCGTCACTGTATAAACAGCCTGAGCTGTAGATAGACGGGAGGAACTGACTCTATTGACTCGCACTATCGGTGATATCACTGTTTGTATTCATATATTTTGTTTGTATCTATAGATTTGTATTAAGTAAATCTAGCATTAACTGTGATATACATATATAGTATTTTATGCTTAATAAATTGTTATATTTTCATTAGTAGTTATATATCCTTATCATATAGTGTCATTGACTGCTTATGGGCTGTGATATTAAATCGAGACACTAGCGCTCTCTCCATATTGTCTTCTATCTATTTCTTCTTTATTGCCCTGTATACTAACAGGGGTGGGGGATAGAAGCGATAGTGAGATATATATAATATATACTTTGTCACTGGAAAGCCATAACATACCCACCAGGGCTGAATTTCTACTCGCCAGGCTAAGTTTTCTCTCCCCATTGGCTAGTGGCAAGTGGAAATTTTGAGCCCTGTGTGTATATATATATATATATATATATAATATAGATATAATATATCTCAACATAAATAAGCGATTGCCTGGGTGCCGGATAATCCAATCTCTAACTTCCTCCAAATCAGCACTCTCAGGACTGCTCATAAAGTTTTAGATCAACGTTTCAGTCCCTCACAGGGGATCTTTTTAAAGACCGTCTTGAGAAAGGTCCTGTTGGACCAAAACGTTGACCATATATTTTGCCTTTCAATCAATAAATACTTTTTGGATAAGACCCACGGGTGCTGCCCATTCTATTCCATTTTATATATATATATATATATATATCCTATATAATAATTCAGTAAAAACGTGTGTAACGCCGCAGTCATGCGCAGTAGAGACTGTCCCCACAGCAGCTGTATCAGCCGTGTAACGGACTCTTCAACTAATATATATATATACTACTGGTCAAAAGTTTTAGAACAGCTCCTCCCCATTTTTCCAGTTGCTATTGAAGGGTGAAAGCAAGGCAACCTACAAGTGCAACACATTTGTGGGAACTTCTGCAACAGTTTTGGGAGAACGTTCAGGACAATATTTGATTTCCGTTGTGGAAGGAACACCGCAAGTGTGTCCGGCTGTTATATCTGCAAAAGGTGGCTATTTGGATGAGTCAAAAATTTAGATGACATTTTGTTAAGGAAATTGATTCCATGATTTCTTTTTAATGTCCAATTGTTTATTTGTTCTATGCTTTATTTTCAGAGTACACTGAGACATTAAACTGCGTAAATTTCAATAAAAACTGGAAAAATGGGGGTGTTCTAAAACGTTTGACCAGTAGTGTATATATATATCCTATATAATAATTAGCTAGGATGTTTGTCACGATGCAGTCATGCACAGTAGAGACTCTCCGCGTTCGGACAGTCTCTGCTGCGCATGACTGCATCGCGTGAGTGAGGCGACACAAGACTGCATCACGTGGAGCAGTAAGGTAGCGACCTCTTAACCCTTTGAGTACCAGTGGGGTACGCAATGCATTGCAAAGGTTTAACATTATATAGTATAGGCAATTTGACTTTGCATATTGTGAACTCAAAATTAAATCAATATTAACCTTTATGCATTGTTCACCCCTCTGGCACTCAAAGGGTTAAATCATTGACATTTCAGATAGTGTGTAATTATTCCCCTGGTGAAATTGCTTTGCGCTAGACATGCTGTGTTTTTATCTTCCCAAATATGGTCCATTATGTATTTACCGTGACCCAGAATTGTACTGATTTCCCTTTTATTAATATGATATGCTGGTATGTTACAACAGAGTCATGCAGGGAAATGCACAGAACGTGCCAAGTGGCACATCCAAACACACATTTAGATTCAAAAGAGCGAGCCAGATGGAATAGAGTTTTATATCTTTTTATTGGCTTTTCTTCCCATAGTAAGTGAGTATTTTATATCAGAGGAGCTCAGCGCATCCACAGCAGAATTTCCCCCAGTCAAATCCGCACTCCAGACGTGATCTTTCCAGTGCTCAGCCAGCTGAAAGCAGCATGTAAAGAGCCAAAATAGATCATTACTCATCGGTTATCCACGATAAAAAGTAAAACGATATCAGTATAATGTAATGGCACTTGGAATGTGGAAGAATATTCTCATCTCAGTCAGTCAGGGGCACTGGTATAGGCAGAGAAAATGGGACATCTGTGCTGAGCTTGGCAAGGACGAGAGCACGGGAAATGCTGGTTTATATCAGTGGACGCGGCCCAGTTGTTTGTGAATCAGTAGTGTGCGTTAGATACAAGAGCATATATTAATGTGGACCCATTATGTTGAATTTGTTCATTCAAAACGTTATCTAGAATTCTAACAGATGCACATTATAGGACATATCAATACATTCACAATAAAAGCAGTTCCAATTAATCTTCATAGTATTTGGGCCATGGAGAGTGTTATATCAATACTGTCAGAGTTGTAGTACAAGAGTAATTGAATGATAAAGTATTCCTCTCCCGCCCCTTTTACTGATGTAACACTGCTCACCTCAGAGCAGCAAGACTGTCCGGATGGATCACAGAGAGGGGACAATCTTCAGGGATCATAAGGAAAAACCTGTCAAGGGGGGCAGGGTTTTCCTTATGATCACAGTAAGAAGATTGTCCCTTGCTGTGACCTGTCCTGGCAGACCTGTACCT
>CM074720.1:13899368-13924464 GCA_037306005.1 Rhinophrynus dorsalis | reverse complement strand
TAGTAGTCAGTAATGTGTCAGTAGTGTGTAGTAGTGAGTAATGTGTCTGTAGTGTATAGTAGTCAGTAATGTGTCTGTAGTGTGTAGTAGTCAGTAATGCATCTGTAGTGTGTAGTAGTCAGTAGTGTGTCTGTACTGTGTAGTAGTCAGTAATGAGTCTGTAGTGTGTAGTCGTCAGTAATGCGTCTGTAGTGTGTAGTAGTCAGTAGTGTGTCTCTAGAGTGTAGTAGTGAGTAATGTGTCTGTAGTGTATAGTAGTCAGTAATGCATCTGTAGTGTGTGGTAGTCAGTAATTCGTCTGTAGTGTGTAGTAGTCAGTAGTGTGTCTGTACTGTGTAGTAGTCAGTAATGTGTCTGTAGTGTGTAGTAGTCAGTAGTGTGTCTGTAGTGTGTAGTAGTCAGTAACGTGTCTGTAGTGTGTAGTAGTCAGTAACGTGTCTGTAGTGTGTAGTCATCAGTAATGTGTCTGTAGTGTGTAGTAGTCAGTAGTGTGTCTGTAGTGTGTACTAGTCAGTAACGTGTCTGTAGTGTGTAGTAGTCAGTAATGTGTCTGTAGTGTGTAGTCATCAGTAATGTGTCTGTAGTGTGTAGTAGTCAGTAATTCGTCTGTAGTGTGTAGTAGTCAGTAGTGTGTCTGTACTGTGTAGTAGTCAGTAATGTGTCTGTAGTGTGTAGTAGTCAGTAGTGTGTCTGTAGTGTGTAGTAGTCAGTAACGTGTCTGTAGTGTGTAGTAGTCAGTAATGTGTCTGTAGTGTGTAGTCATCAGTAATGTGTCTGTAGTGTGTAGTAGTCAGTAATGCGTCTGTAGTGTGTAGTAGTCAGTAGTGTGTCTGTAGTGTGTAGTAGTCAGTAACGTGTCTGTAGTGTGTAGTAGTCAGTAATGTGTCTGTAGTGTGTAGTCATCAGTAATGTGTCTGTAGTGTGTAGTAGTCAGTAATGCGTCTGTAGTGTGTAGTAGTCAGTAGTGTGTCTGTACTGTGTAGTAGTCAGTAATGTGTCTGTAGTGTGTAGTCGTCAGTAATGCGTCTGTACTGTGTAGTAGTCAGTAATGTGTCTGTAGTGTATAGTAGTTAGTAATGTGTCTGTAGTGTGTAGTAGTCAGTAACGTGTCTGTAGTGTGTAGTAGTCAGTAATGCGTCTGTAGTGTGTAGTCATCAGTAATGTGTCTGTAGTGTGTAGTAGTCAGTAATGTGTCTGTAGTCTGTAGTAGTTAGTAATGTGTCAGTACTGTGTAATAGTCAGTAATGTGTCTGTAGTGTGTAGTAGTCAGTAGTGTGTCTGTAGTGTGTAGTCGTCAGTAATGTGTCTGTAGTGTGTAGTAGTCAGTAATGTGTCTGTACTGTGTAGTAGTTAGTAATGTGTCTGTAGTGCGTAGTAGTCAATAATGAATGTGTAGTAGTCAGTAATGTGTCTGTAGTCTGTAGTAGTCAGTAATGTGTCTTTAGTGTATAGTAGTCAGTAATGTGTCTGTAGTGTGTAGTAGTCAGTAATGTGTCTGTAGTGTGTAGTACTCAGTAATGTGTCTGTAGTGTGTAGTAGTCAGTAATGCGTGTGTAGTAGTCAGTAATGTGTCTGTAGTCTGTAGTAGTTAGTAATGTGTCTGTAGTGTGTGGTAGTCAGTAATGTGTCTGTAGTGTGTAGTAGTCAGTAATGTGTCTGTAGTGTGTAGTAGTCAGTAATGTGTCTGTAGTGTGTGGTAGTCAGTAATGTGTCTGTAGTGTGTCTGTAGTGTGTAGTAGTCAGTAATGTGTCTGTAGTGTGTAGTAGTCAGTAATGTGTCTGTATTGTGTAGTAGTCAGTAATGTGTCTGTAGTGTGTAGTAGTTAGTAATGTTTCTGTAGTGTGTAGTAGTCAGTAGTGTGTCTGTAGTGTGTAGTAGTTAGTAATGTGTCTGTAGTGTGTAGCAGTCAGTAATGTGTCTGTAGTGTGTAGTAGTTAGTAATGTGTCTGTAGTGTGTAGTAGTCAGTAATGTGTCAGTAGTGTATAGTAGTCAGTAATGTGTCTGTAGTGTGTAGTAGTCAGTAATGTGTCAGTAGTGTGTAGTAGTCAGTAATGTGTCTGTAGTGTGTAGTAGTCAGTAATGTGTCTGTAGCATAGTAATCAGTAATGTGTCTGTAGTGTATAGTAGTCAGTAATGTGTCTGTAGCATAGTAATCAGTAATGTGTCTGTAGTGTGTAGTCGTCAGTAATGTGTCTGTAGTGTGTAGTAATCAGTAATGTGTCTGTAGTGTGTAGTAGTCAGTAATGTGTCTGTAGTGTGTAGTCGTCAGTAATGTGTCTGTAGTGTGTAGTAATCAGTAATGCGTCTGTAGTGTGTAGTAGTCAGTAATGTGTCTGTAGTGTGTAGTAGTCAGTAATGTGTCTGTAGTGTGTAGTAATCAGTAATGCGTCTGTAGTGTGTAGTAGTCAGTAATGTGTCTGTAGTGTGTAGTAGTCAGTTATATGTCTGTAGTGTGTAGTAGTGAGTAATGTGTCTGTAGTGTGTAGTAATCAGTAATGTGTCTGTAGTGTGTAGTAATCAGTAATGCATCTGTAGTGTGTAGTAGTCAGTAACGTGTCTGTAGTGTGTAGTAGTCAGTAATGTGTCTGTAGTGTGTAGTAATCAGTAATGCGTCTGTAGTGTGTAGTAGTCAGTAATGTGTCTGTAGTGTGTAGTAGTGAGTAATGTGTCTGTAGTGTGTAGTAGTCAGTAATGTGTGTGTAGTAGTCAGTAATGCATCTGTAGTGTGTAGTAGTCAGTAACGTGTCTGTAGTGTGTAGTAGTCAGTAATGTGTCTGTAGTCTGTACTAGTCAGTAATGTGTCTGTAGCGTTCTGTAGTAGTCAGTAATGTGTCTGTAGTGTGTAGTAGTCAGTAATGCGTCTGTAGTGTGTAGTCGTCAGTAATGTGTCTGTAGTGTATAGTAGTCAGTAATGTGTCAGTAGTGTGTAGTAGTCAGTAATGCGTCTGTAGTGTGTAGTACTCAGTAATGTGTCTGTAGTGTGTAGTAGTCAGTAATGCGTCTGTAGTGTGTAGTAGTCAGTAATGCGTCTGTAGTGTGTAGTAGTCAGTAATGTGTCTGTAGTGTGTAGTAGTCAGTAATGCGTCTGTAGTGTGTAGTAGTCAGTAATGTGTCTGTAGTCTGTAGTAGTCAGTAATGTGTCTGTAGCGTTCTGTAGTAGTCAGTAATGTGTCTGTAGTGTGTAGTAGTCAGTAATGTGTCTGTAGTGTGTAGTAGTCAGTAATGTGTCTGTAGTGTGTAGTCATCAGTAATGTGTCTGTAGTGTGTAGTAGTCAGTAATGCGTCTGTAGTGTGTAGTAGTCAGTAGTGTGTCTGTACTGTGTAGTAGTCAGTAATGTGTCTGTAGTGTGTAGTCGTCAGTAATGCGTCTGTACTGTGTAGTAGTCAGTAATGCGTCTGTAGTGTGTAGTAGTCAGTAATGCGTCTGTAGTGTGTAGTAGTCAGTAATGTGTCTGTAGTGTGTAGTAGTCAGTAGTGTGTCTGTACTGTGTAGTAGTCAGTAATGCGTCTGTAGTGTGTAGTAGTCAGTAATGCGTCTGTAGTGTGTAGTAGTCAGTAATGTGTCTGTAGTGTGTAGTAGTCAGTAATGCGTCTGTAGTGTGTAGTAGTCAGTAATGTGTCTGTAGTCTGTAGTAGTCAGTAATGTGTCTGTAGCGTTCTGTAGTAGTCAGTAATGTGTCTGTAGTGTGTAGTAGTCAGTAATGCGTCTGTAGTGTGTAGTAGTCAGTAATGCGTCTGTAGTGTGTAGTAGTCAGTAATGTGTCTGTAGTGTGTAGTCGTCAGTAATGTGTCTGTAGTGTATAGTAGTAGTCAGTAATGTGTCAGTAGTGTGTAGTAATCAGTAATGTGTCTGTAGTGTGTAGTAGTCAGTAATGTGTCTGTAGTGCGTAGTAGTCAGTAATGTGTCTGTAGTGTGTAGTAGTCAGTAATGTGTCTGTAGTGCGTAGTAGTCAGTAATGTGTCTGTAGTGTGTAGTAATCAGTAATGTGTCTGTAGTGTGTAGTAGTCAGTAATGTGTCTGTAGTGTGTAGTAGTCAGTAATGCGTCTGTAGTGTGTAGTTGTCAGTAGTGTGTCTGTAGTGTGTAGTAGTCAGTAATGTGTCTGTAGCGTTCTGTAGTACTCTGAACTGAATGGCAGTAACGAGGTAATTCCTACTGGGTTATACTCTGTTGATATTTTTAATGGAAATCAATGATGAAATTCTAATTACAAGTTTTAAAAGCGTAATGGACTTTTATAATGAAAACCATACATTGCAGGGCTTTTTCTAAGCAAAACAAAGGTGCAGTTCCCATGTTAAAAAGCAGCTATCACTGGTATTGTTCCATATCTGTTAACCCTTTGAGTGCCGGAGAGGTATCCAACGCATTGCAACAAAAACAGTTAGATATCTCATTGGTACTGAGAGGGTTAAATCTGATCCCCTGGACACAGTCCTGCCAGTGACGAAGGGGCTGCTTTGTGAGCTCTAGCAGACCAATTTATATATAGAATGGGGATCTGCAAATAGACCCCCAGGTCTCCCTCATTGGTTCTGTGGGAAGGCATTGAATTTTCAGTGCAATCTCTATGCAGTCACCATAGAGCCTCTGTATTGGGGTGACTGCCAGCTGTACCGGGCATATATATACTCAGTGTCGTACCAACAGGGGTCGCACCTGCGACCGGGTCCATCACTCCAGGGGTCTGGCAGCCCCCTGCAAACTCTCCCCCTCGCCTGGCGCCTGCAATATTCTCATCGCTGTGGTCTGTGCCTTCTGCACAGACCTCTAGCAGCTGAGCTCCCTCTTCGGCACTCTAGTAATGCAGAGTGCTGGGCGATGACATCATCTCCCAGCGCTCTACATTACAGTGGAGAGAGGACCGTGCGGAAGCTCAGATTGTATAGAGGTCTGTGCAGAAAGAGGCACAGACCTCACCTGCCATGCCGCTAGACCACCAGGGAGGTAGGAGATGAAAAAGGTGACATGACAAAGGGTGAAAAGGGTGACATCAATTGTCATGTCAGGCTTAAGCGTCGCTGATGTGTCTGTATTATCTGTGTGTACTCATGCTCTCCTCCTCACTGTCCGTGGCTTAAAATAATAAATTGAAGCCATTTATTGGAAACACATCACTCGTGTCATTTTCATTCAGTATATTTCTATTGTATCAAAATAATAAAGAAAAAATATTGTGAGTAGCACAGATAACACACCAATCTTTGGCCCTTTTGCGGAGTTGGTGTGGTACGTGCACGTCTTACAATATTTTTTTCTTTATTATTTTGACACAGTAGAAATATACTGAATGAAAGTACCCTGAGTGATGTGCTTCCAATAAATGGCTTCAATTATTATTTTGAGCCGCTGATAATGAGGGAAAGGAAAGCCGGAGTACACACAGGAAATACAGACACATCAGTGACACTGAAGCCCGCAACATGACAATCTAGCCCTTTTGATACGGGCGAGATTGTCATGTTGCCCTTTCATGCTTAATGCGCTGATTTGTTGGTCGCCCAATAGTGGGTGACATTTGAAAAGGATACAGAAAAACAACACATGCAGAGGCGTAACTTGAAGCCTCCCACTGGTGTAACTATAGGGGTCGCAGGGGTCGCACCCGCGACCGGGCCCGTCGCTCCAGGGGGCCCGGCCGCCCCCTGCGACCCCTCTGCCTGCCGCCCGCGATCTCAGCCTGGCACTGCAGTAATGCAGAGCGCTGGGAGATGACATCATCTCCCAGCGCTCTGCATTACTGAAGAGGACCGCACGGGAGATCGACACACCTCTCCGGGCTCCTGCCACTCCAGGGAGGTAGGCGATAAAGTCATTTTGGAGAGGGAAAATATAGTCGAGGGTGGGCAAATTTGGTCCGGGCGGGGCCCATGGCACTTCTTGCACCAGGTCCCGGAGGCTTCTAGTTACGCCTCTGAAGCCTCCGGCCCTGGTGCAAGAAGTGCCACGGGCCCCCCCACCACATTGGCCCCCCTCGACCACATTGACCCCTTCCACAATGCCCCTCAATCTTCACAATGCCCCCATCTCCTACCTCCCTGGAGCTCCCGCGCGGTCCTCTTAGTAATGCAAAGTGCATTACTAGAGCGCCGGAGGGAGATTGCAGGAGCCAGGTGGATGGGTGGCAGGGGGCGGGCCCCTGGAGTGATGCGACCCCTATAGTTACGCCACTGAGCACATGGACTATTATACATCTGAAGTAATTTTTTTTTCTTTTTTTTTTTTACATTTTGAAATGCTTTATTGAAATAAAGCCATAATACAAATATTACAAAGAGAATATCTGAAGTTCTAACCCCGTGGTTCTCAGTCTTTTTTCTGCTCAAGGCATCGGTAACACGCAATCTGCAATTTTTGAGGTACCATTTATATATTTCAAAAATTATCCAGGGAGTAATGAAAGGTGCAATACATTAGTACGTGACTTTTCTTAGGTTTTACAATCACAATAACAAAAATAAACATAGTTTGCTTGACAATTTCCATAAATATACATTTGTAAGAGAACAGTCACATTATAGTCGAAGTCTTTGTATAAATAAGGGGCACCCTAAGTTATCGTCCGTGGCACATCAGAGTGCCACACTCCCTGGTTGAGAATCACTTTTACATTTATAGTTGTGGCTCTAACCCTATACTTGTTAACCCTTATGATGCAAGAGACGTCTCAGATAAATTGTTAACCCTTTGAGTGCTAGAGGGGTACACAACGCATTGCTTTGCAATGCGTTGTGTACCCCTCTGGCATTCAAAGGGTTAATCAATGCATTAGAGACACATTTAGCATGGGGTAGGTAACCTGTGGCTCTTCAGCGGTTGGACACCGGGGGGGCAACAACAGCTCATTGGGATAACGGGAGTTTTAGTCCCCAACAGCTAGACAAAGCCTGCAGATTCCTGGTTTGCAATAAATACCAAATTATGCTTTAACCCATTGCATTGGACGCCCCGTTGGCACTCAAGGGATCAACAATTTATCGTATGCCCCAATGGCACTCAATGAGTTAAACTAAGTATTTTTGGTTTTGTGAACCAATCTTTTTTGATACCTAATCGTGATTTAAACCAGTCATTTGACAGCGGCATAAAATATCTGTCTCCTGCCCCTCTATTCTGTATATATACTTGATTGAAGAATTCCATATCGATCTGCTCATCTGCTTCCGGGCGTAATAAATTTCCCTGGCACCCCGAAGCAACCCCCATGGCCAGTGCATGCCATAAACAAGATGAAGAGGCAGCCAATAAAGAGCAAAAAAATAATTCGCTGGCACGAAAATCCTCGTACCTCAGCAGAATGAGATGGAACATGACGGGGGCTGTAAGGATCCCCTTGTGGTCAGGCGTGCAAGGCCAGAGAAATAACACGAAGGCAATTTCTAGTAATGATTAGTGAGGATTGGCTGAAGACCAGACTGTATATAGAGAGAATTTTCTTACTTTACAGGCTAAACGAGCAAAAAGGGATTTATTTTAAGACCACAAAGTCAGGAGGAAAGCTGACAGAGGGGGGCCATTTTATTCAAAAGTTAAAGTGACAGTCAACCTTCCTTTTGACTTCACATGGTCTGCAATCACGTAATATGTCATGTCAACTTTCCTATACATTTTATTATTTTTTTCAGCTTCAAACATTTTTTTTTTACACTTTTTGGTTGTGACAAGGAGTTTTCTTTCAGGAACAATGAAAGCAAGGATAGCAATATAATGTAAAAAAAAAAAAGATACAATGTAAGCGAGGTAGGGATACAATGTAGAAAGGGTAAGCCTCCACAACCTACAGAGCACGCAGTGCTGCAGGGATAGTGTTACATTGTATTACTGTTCTGCTTTCACAGGGACAAAAAAGCCCTCTGGAATCTGAAACTCAGGGAGCTCGCTGTCATGGACAGATATTTGTAAACAAGAACCGTAGAATATGAAAACAGTAATGCAAAGTTTAGGTAATTTAAAGGGATAGTAATACTTCATTTTTTCTTTATTTTATTTTGTAAGCATTAAAAAAACATGAAGAACGATATGAGTCTTATCTCTCAAACCTTTATGGTTTGAGAGATATTCACAAGCAAAGTTTCCCTCCTGCCCCTTTTATCTAGTGTAAGCCATCTTTTCTCAGATGTGGAATACAGTCCATATCAGAAGGGAGGTGCCCAGGTAGACTGCAGAGAGGGACAATCTTCAATTAAGATAAGGGAAAAACCTGAAAAACTTGTCAAGTGGGGCAGGGCTTTCATTGTTCTCATAGGAAGAAGATTCTCCCCTGCTGTTATCTGTCTGGTCTATGGAATGGATTCCACATCTGAGAAGAGATGTCTTACACTAGGTAAAAGGGGCGGGAGGGGAAACTTTGCTTGTGAATATCTCTCAAACCATAAAGGTTTGAGAGATAAGACTTATATCGTTCTTCATGTTTTTTTTAATGCCTACAAAATAAAATAAAGATAAAATGAAGTATTACTATCCCTTTAAGGTAACAGATCCGCTTTAAACCCTTGGATACTAGTGTCCAGCGCATTGCTGTGCTGAAAAAACACTCTGCATTGCAGTCCAAATCCATCTGAAGACTCTGTTGCTGTTATAACTGGGGAATCTCCCTGTGATTTATGGTAAATTTATCAGCTCAGATCTGTATTGTGCCGCACTGCTCGCAGATCACACGTTTAAAGTTTAAATGTAGCGTTCAGAAACCAGGGGGTGGAAGATCAAAGGGAAGGACTGGGCTAAGAACGTACAAAGCCTGCGGCCACCTTTGAAGTCTTTTATGCATCTTGGCTACCCAGCTGGAGTTTGGTCCCTGGCATTGTGAGGCTGCGATTAAGCCAAAAAAATCATCAGGAAGACGGGTTTATTATTGTATAAGAAGTCTCCTTGATCTAAATCCACTTCGTTATGTAGTTTAACCCTTAAAGAGATCCAGAAATGCATTTGCTGTCCTAGTAATAAAAGGATTAGATATCGATAACATAATCTGTATGTACAAAGTCAAACAGAAGCAATACTACACAGGTCTCCAGCAAATTGCTTTCAACTGGTTAAAAGTCCCATTTAAAGGGATAGTAATGTTTCATAATAAAAGCAGCTTTAATTAATCATCATAGTGTTTGGACTTTGGAGAGCGTTATTTCAGTTCTGTCAGAGTTGTAGTAATTCAGTGAAAAAGTATCCCCCTCCCGCCCCTTTTACTGATGTAACACTGCTCAGCCAGATCAGAAGGGAGGTACCCAGGTAGATTGCAGAGAGGGACAATCTTCAATTAAGATAAGGGAAAAACCTGAAAAACTTGTCAAGGGGGGCAGGGCTTTCATTGTTCTCATAGGAAGAAGATTGTCCCCTGCTGTTATCTGTCTGGTCTATGGACTGCATTCCACATCTGAGAAGAGATGACTTACACTAGGTAAAAGGGGCGGGAGGTGGAAACTTTGCTTGTGAATATCTCTCAAACCATAAAGGTTTGAGAGATAAGACTTATATCGTTCTTCATGTTTTTTTAATGCCTACAAAATAAAATAAAGATAAAACAAAGTATTACTATCCCTTTAATGTTAGGTTTAGTGGAGGGCTAGGGGGTACTTTTAAGATTAGTGTTTAGGAGGGTGAGGGTCTGACGGAGCATGACTGAGTAGCTGAGTATCAAGCACACAGTCGATGTTTGACAGTATGTCAAAAATCGAGCAATGGCTCATTTCCTTTGATGTTCCCAGTTGCAACGAGCATTAGGCCACAACATGAGTTTTTGCAACCAACACTCCTTGTGGTGGATAGTGGTCAATCATTTGAATTCTGACAGTATAACGTTGTGTATACCGGCCAGAACTCATTTTGGCCCTAACAACAGATTTAGCTCATAAGAATGAAGACTGAATACACAATACTTGACAGGTTAAACACTCGCACAACTTATTTTAAGAAAAATAACAAAGAAAACCGGCAAAACTAGCGCTCTTCCAGTGATATCACATAATTGGATGTAGGTGCATATATAGGAAATTAAATTAAAACTTAACCTTTATTATCTTAATAAAACATTGAAACACTAGCCATTTGAGGCCACACAAATATCAAAGAAATTCCCATCAAATAGTTGTAATAGAGAAACACACTATTATAGTCTTAAGATAAAGAAAAACCTTTATTTCTTAGAGTCTCAATACTAAAGTGCCTAATCATACAAAAATAGACCAAAACGTTCCTGTCCAATTAACATGCATCGTATCTACCACTGGCTTACCGGACTCTTGTCAAATCCTATGCCTACAAATCTATGAAGAGTCTGTACCCTGACTCAAATGTTACCGGGGCATGATCCGGATTGCCATAAGGAACTAACTAATAAATCCTAATCAAGTATAACATATCATCGTAGATCAGCAGTATTGCAACCTATTAATATGTTGTCTGGATGTATTGGATCCAAGATCAAACATCAAATAACACCGTGCAGTGGGCTGTGAAAAGATCCTAGCCTCACGAAGTCTCATTATAGAAATACCCACTATCACATGTTGGACAATAGAAAAAGATAAACCCGACCTAATATAAACCTGTAAATAGATTATTGCTAGAAAGTGTTCTTGTACGTATATAAAGAGTGTGTACCCCGACTCCAGTGTTACCGGGGCATAATCCGGATTGCCAATAAATTCTAGCTAATAAAAAATAAAGTTTATTCACACAAATAGCTATGACACTATACGGGTTAATCCTAACGTTAATTCCTCAAGTGCGAGGATGTCCCGTCCAGCATGTGAGAAACAATGGGCTTTTATACATCACTAAAGATCTTACGTGTTAAAAAATATCAAACAAAAAAAGAAATATACAAGGATATCGGCATAACAGCCGAATCCCTAAAAAAATAGACTGACGCACGCTTCACATCGCAGCTTTTTCAAAGTCAATGTTAACAACTTATTTTACCATTTAAATTCCGCTGTCAGTGAATATTCTTATCAGTATTGTCTGTAACTCATTCCTTAGGTTACAGCAAAGTCTATTTGTACATTTATTACCTTTTTATGATCCAGTGCATTCTAGTTTTTGGTCAGAGTTGGCTAAGTTTATAGAATGTATGGGTTAACCCTCAAAGCTCCAGATGGGTGCACAACCTATTATGTGCAATGAGCTGTGTAGCCGCCTGGCACCCAAAGGGCCCAGAATATGTTTATTGTGTGGGATAATGTTACATACATTCCTTGTCATAGTTCAGGCCACAGTTCAGAGAGTTAAAAAGTTTTAGGCAGGTGTAAAACAACGCTGTAAAGTAAGGATGTTTTAAAAAAAATAGACATGGTAATGGTTTATATTAGAAGAAAAATCTAAATCAAATCAATATTTGGCGTGAACACCTTTTGCTTTCAAAACAGCATTAATTCTTCTAGGTACACTTGCACACAGTCAGGGATGTTGTAGGCATATAGTCAGGTTTATGATTTAACAACTATACCAAACAGGTGCTAATGATCATCCATTTAATATGAGGGTTGAAACACAATCATTAACTGAAACAGAAACAGCTGTGTAGGAGGAATTAAACTGGTTGATGAACAGCCAAACTCAGTTAACCCCTTAAGTACCAGTGGTCCAGGGAAGTTACCTTCCCTTAAGGACCACTTTGATCCTTGCTGACGCGCCTGTACACGTGACCTATTACACGTACCGGCGTGCCGCTTTGAGGCCTAAGAGAGATCGCTCCGGTCTTGGAGCAATCAATTTTAGGCCCCGTTTTTACTTACAGCGCTCCCGGTAGAGCGCTGTAAGTAAAAAGTACGTGATGTGCTATGACCGTCACTGGTCCTTAAGGGTATAAGGACCATGACGGTCATAGCACGTCACGTAGTCCTTAAGGGGTTAACAAGGTGAGGTTACTGAAGACAGTTTAATGTCAAAAGTCATACACCATGGCAATACTGAGCACAGCAGCTAGACACAAGGTAGTTATACTGCATCAGCAAGGTATTTCCCAGTCAGAAATTTCAAGGGAGACTGGATTCCAGATGTTCTGTCCAAGCTCTTTTGAAGAAGCACAAAGAAACATTGGGGATCTTAGACATAGTGGTCGGTTAAGGAAGCTTAGTGCAGCAGATGAAAGACACAGCATGCTTACTTCCCTACATAATCGGACGTTGTCCAGCAGTGCCATCAGATCAGAATTGGCAGAAAACAGTGGGACCCTGGTACACCCTTCTACTGTCCATAGAAGTCTGGTCAGAAGTGGTCTTCATGGAAGACTTGTGGCCAAAAAGCCATTCCTGCGATATGGAAACAAGGATAAAAGACTCACCTAAGCATGAAAACACAGGGACTGGGGTGCAGAAAAATGGCAGCAGGTGCTCTAAACTGATGAGTCAAAATGTTAACTATTTGGCTGTAGCAGATGACTGTTTGTTTGCCAAATGCTGGAGAATGGTACAAGAATGAGTGTCTGCAGGCAACAGTGAAGCATGGTGGAGGTTCCTTGCAAGTTTGAGGCTGCATTTCTGCAAATGAAGTTGGAGATTTGGTCAGAATTAATGGTCTACTCAATGATGAGAAGTACAAGCAGATACTTATGCACCATGCAGTACTATCAGGGAGGCATCTGATTGGCCCCAAATTTATTCTGTAACATGGCAGCGAACCCAAACATACAGTCATTAAGAACTAAGGGCCTAAATCCACAGAAGAACTATGGTTAGTTTTCCAAGATGTTTGGAACAACCTACCTGCCGAGTTCCTTAACAAACTGTGTGCAAGTGAACCTAGAATAATTGATTCTGTTTTGAAGGCAACGAGTGGTCACCCCAAATATCGATTTGATTAAGATTTTTCTTCTGTTCTCTCACTACAATTTTATTAATTGATAAATATAAACTATTAAAATGTCTATTTTTGAACGCATTCTTACTTTACAACATTTTTTCACACCTGTCTAAGACGTATGTACATTACTGTATAATCTCAGGTCTTTCTTTAATCCTATGATCAGTTTTGCAAAAATGTTGACCAGTTGGGATGTTCCTTTTGCTTTCACAGTGGACCTATGATAATTCTTTTTATTAGGGTTTGTCCTTTCTCACCTACTTGTAGTCCTGTTTGGGGACATTTTACACAAATGAAGAGGTAGGCAACATTAGACGAGCCCAGGATAATTTGCCCTTGATGTTGTGGTTTCCGTGGGAATGTGTATGGGCATCTTATGTGTGGTACAAATGTGTGCACAGGTTCCACACGTCTTTTGTAGACAATGAGACGTACCATTTTTTGTTGCATTATTAAGAGAGATCTTCATCACCAGTTGTTGTAGGCTGGGTGGCTGTTTATAGGAGAGGAGCGGAGGTCTTAGGAATATATTTTTTAATCTGCCATCAGTATCTTGTATTGTTTGGAGCTCTTTTGAGATTTAACACTGTACTTCAAGCTGTGGGTTGTAGGTGACTACTAGTGACTCTCTGTTATCTTTCTCTGGTTGTTTGTATTCCAAGAGATTTCTTCTGGGTACATTGGTGCCTCTCTGAATTTGGGCATCTGTGATTTTGGCTTTATATCCATGATTAATAAACTATCTCCAGAGATTTTTAAAATGTTGACCAGAGTGTCATAGTACAATGTGATGCACATTCCTCAGGTCCATGAAAGGTTAAAGAGATAGTAATGTTTAAAAATAAAAGCAGCTCCAATTAATCTTCATATTTGGGCCGTGGAGAATGTTATTTCAATACTGTCAGAGTTGTAGTACAAGAGTAATTGAATGATAAAGTATCCCCCTCCCGCCCCTTTTACTGATGTAACACTACTCACCTCAGAGCAGCAAGACTGTCCGGATGGATCTCAGAGAGGGACAGTCTTCAGTGATCATAAGGAAAAACCTGTCAAGGGGGCAGGGTTTTCCTTATGATCACAGTAAGAAGATTGTCCCTTGTTGTGATCTGTCCGGTCAGGTGACCAGATTCCACATCTGAGGGGAGGAGGCTTACACTAGGTAAAAGGGGCTGGAGGGGGATACTTTATCATTCAATTACTCTTGTACTACTACTCTATGGAGATTAATTGTTTGTGGACTCTGCCTAGATCCATTCATATCACAGTGTGTGGACTCTGCCTAGATCCATTCATATCACAGTGTGTGGACTCTGCCTAGATCCATTCATATCACAGTGTGTGGACTCTGTCTAGATCCATTCATATCACAGTGTGTGGACTCTGCCTAGATCCATTCAAATCACAGTGTGTGGACTCTGCCTAGATACATTTATATCACAGTGTGTGGACTCTGCCTAGATACATTCATATCACAGTGTGTGGACTAGATCCATTAATATCACAGTGTGTGGACTCACCCTAGATCCATTCATATCACAGTGTGTGGACTCTGCCTAGATCCATTCATATCACAGTGCGTGGACTAGATTCATTCATATCACAGTGTGTGCTCTGCCTAGATCCATTCATATCACAGTGTGTGGACTCTACCTAGATCCATTCATATCACAGTGCGTGGACTAGATCCATTCATATCACAGTGTGTGGACTCTTCCTAGATCCATTCATATCACAGTGTGTGGACTAGATCCATTCATATCACAATGTGTGGACTCTGCCTAGATCCATTCATATCACAGTGCGTGAACTAGATCCATTCATATCACAGTGTGTGTGCTCTGCCTAGATCCATTCATATCACAGTGTGTGGACTCTACCTAGATCCATTCATATCACAGTGCGTGGACTAGATCCATTCATATCACAGTGTGTGGACTAGATCCATTCATATCACAGTGTGTGGACTAGATCCATTCATATCACAGTGTGTGGACTCTACCTAGATCCATTCATATCACAGTGTGTGGACTCTACCTAGATCCATTCATATCACAGTGCGTGGACTAGATCCATTCATATCACAGTGTGTGGACTAGATCCATTCACATCACAGTGTGTGGACTAGATCCATTCATATCACAGTGTGTGGACTAGATCCATTCATATCACAGTGTGTGGACTCTACCTAGATCCATTCATATCACAGTACGTGGACTAGATCCATTCATATCACAGTGTGTGGACTAGATCCATTCATATCACAGTGTGTGGACTCTGCCTAGATCCGCTCATATCACAGTGTGTGGACTAGATCCATTCATATCACAGTGTGTGGACTCTACCTAGATCCATTCATATCACAGTACGTGGACTAGATCCATTCATATCACAGTGTGTGGACTAGATCCATTCATATCACAGTGTGTGGACTCTGCCTAGATCCATTCATATCACAGTGTGTGGACTAGATCCATTCATATCACAGTGTGTGGACTCTGCCTAGATCCATTCATATCACAGTGTGTGGACTCTGCCTAGATCCATTCATATCACAGTGTGTGGACTAGATCCATTCATATCACAGTGTGTGGACTGTACCTAGATCCATTCATATCACAGTGTGTGGACTAGATCCATTCATATCACAGTGTGTGGACTAGATCCATTCATATCACAGTGTGTGTGGACTAGATCCATTCATATCACAGTGTGTAGACTATATCCATTCATATCACAGTGTGTGGACTAGATCCATTCATATCACAGTGTGTGGACTCTGCCTAGATCCATTCATATCACAGTGTGTGGACTAGATCCATTCATATCACAGTGTGTGGACTAGATCTATTCATATCACAGTGTGTGGACTCTGCCTAGATCCATTCATATCACAGTGTGTGGACTAGATCCATTCATATCACAGTGTGTGGACTAGATCTATTCATATCACAGTGTGTGGACTAGATCCATTCATATCACAGTGTGTGGACTCTGCCTAGATCCGCTCATATCACAATTTGTGGTAATACAGCACAGAAATTAATTAACATAAAGTGCCAGGCTGTGGCACCACCAAATAAAGGTTAGCCGTTTGAGTGTCAGACTCTGCAATGCGTTGCGTAGCCCTCTGGCACTCAAAGGATTAATTTCTCAAAAATGATTTATATTACAAACAAATGGCTAACACGGGATATAGGCAGTTTAATTATTTTTAAAAACAACTAAGCTTACGGTAGTCTGACTGGTTCGGTATAATAATTTCTGGAAGGGACAGACTATGCATGAGAGCCATAAATTAAAGGCCTTAGTTTGGCTGTTCCTGGTGTAAGCACGCCTGTAACACAGGGGATTATTTTCCTTGTGACTATTTCCCTCACTCATGGTTATAATGTAGATGGAGCCCCTGATGACGTGTTCATCTCGTTTTATTGCAGATGAATTTAAGGATTGTGATGAGCAAATCGATCCCAGTGCGCAACATGCAGAAGGGCCTTCTTCAGGAGTATGTGCTGAGGGACCTGAAAGTGCCACAGAACTACCACGTTCATCTCACCCCCTACACCATCTTCGGAGCAGGGGACCCGGCCACTAGGATCCTGCGATACACAGAACGTAGGTACTCAGCTGCTTTGCCGCACTGCGCAGCGGGGGTTCATGTACTGGGAAAAACAGGGGTGATACTGGAGAAAACCAACTGCACCCCAAATTCCCATTGCTTTCAACTCCTTCCATGCTAGAGATGGTCAGTTGTGCGGGTTAACCCCTTGAGTGCCAGAGGGGTATGCAATGCGCTGCATACCCCTCTGACACTCAAAGGGTTAAAATCCCGCTTTAAATGATTGTGAATCTTTCTTTGGCCTCTATGACTCACTTGGAGCCCAATAGACACCAAATACAATTTTCCAAATACCCCGGTAATTTAAATGGGGCTTTTAACCTATACAATGCGTTACAGACCTCTCTAGTATTTAAGGGGTTAAAAAAAATCACGTTTACATGAACAGGGATATTTAATTTGTCTCATAGTACGTGAGCTGCTGGCCTGTAAAGTGTCCTATGTAAAATGGCAGATCATGCGGTCTGTCATTATCTTTCACATGGACGGCCCCCGGATATATATCAGTCATGGTTGGATTTAACTCTCAGGCTCCCCCAGACAAGGCAGCTTCAGGGCCTGTACCTCCTCCCATAACCCCACCTTCACTACACTCATGATCCCTCCCACAATCTCATATCTGTCTATCTATCTATCTATCTATCTATCTATCTATCTATGTATCTATCTATCTATCTCCTATCTATCTATCTATCTATCTATCTATCTATCTATCTATCTATCTATCTATCTCATATCTCTCTCTCTCTCTCTATCTCATATCTCTCTCTCTCTCTCTATCTCATATCTATCTATCTATCTATCTATCTATCTATCTATCTATCTATCTATCTATCTCATATCTCTCCTATCTATCTATCTATCTATCTATCTATCTATCTATCTATCTATCTATCTATCTATCTCCTATCTATCTATCTATCTATCTATCTATCTATCTCCTATCTATCTATCTATCTATCTATCTATCTATCTATCTATCTCCTATCTATCTATCTATCTATCTATCTAGTAGGATGTTTAGTAAAGCAAAAATGATTGCTCTGTATTAACTTTTGAATTAAGCCCTTTCCCAGCAGTGTAGTACTGCTCGGAGAGGCTTCATTTAAATGTTAATACAGAGCAAACATTTCTTTTTTGAGAAATTAAATCCAAGATTCCCACCAGGTGGCACTATTACTAAGACTGCCTGTGGAGAGCTGAGTGTAGCAGACACAAGCTTTCTATTCCTGATATACCTGTCAGCAAAACATCTTGAATTCACGTTATCAAAATAATGTAAATTAATGCTGCGATAACTTTGGAAACAAGCATCTCCAAGTGGAGCAATTCTTGGACAAATCAGATGCAACCTGTTTTGTACTAATATTAACCCATTTGTTGCTACAGAAGTCTCCAATGAATTGCACATTTGCACAAAGGCATTGCATACCCCGCTGGCACTAAAAGGGTTAAGGATAGGGTGGAGAGTGAAATGCATTGCAAAGCATTCTGCTGGTCCTTGAGGGGTTAAAGGAGCAGTACACATTTTGGTGCTTAGTAATAAAATATTTGGGACATTGTAGCCATAACAAATAGATTAGATATGAATCTGACAATCTGTACACAGAGTTCATGAACAGGACATGATCTAATTCCCCCGACGCGTTTCACTGGTTTGTCTCAAATACCAGTGATTACACTTTTCTTTGGCTGTAGGTAATGTGAGCAGTTTTAATCTACATTGAGAGCACCTGATAATAACTCACCATCTACATTACTGTGTCCAAAAAATCCTAATAACCCCTAAGAACATATTCAATCAGTCCCGGAGTTTTGGTCAATGAAGATGGACATTACAGCTGATGACAAAGTGCACCAGCCTAATTAACCCTTTAAAGACCAAAGAGGTGCACATTGCATTTCTTTACAAAGCATTATGCAACACTCTGGTTCCTAAATGGTTAAGATTACCATAGTGTTCGAGGTCCCGTTGTCCTGTTAGCAACTGTCATGTCTGCCTCCATGTACATGATAACCAGGACTGATTGAAAATGTCATCTCTTGAACAAAGACACAAAAACAAAATTCATAAGGGCCATTACGATTTTCTGGCCTTAGTATGGTAAGTGTGGGTTAATTATCATGATCAGGCTGAGTTAGGCACAGTTAAGATTTTCTGGCCTTCATTAAGTAAGTCGGAAGTGTTAGGGGCCAATAAGATTTTCTGGCAGTGGTAAGGTAAGTGGGAAGTAATTATCAGGAGGAGTTAGGGGCCAATAAGATTTTCTGGCAGTGGTAAGGTAAGTGGGAAGTAATTATCAGGAGGAGTTAGGAGCCAATAAGATTTTCTGGCAGTGGAAAGGTAAGTGGGAAGTAATTATCAGGAGGAGTTAGGGGGCAATAAGTGGCTGGATTATGTTGCAGGTGCTAAATGTTAACACCTGTTTTATCAAACATTTTCCTATTGAAGTCTATGGGGAAAACCGGAGATAAAAGCAGTGATAAAAATAGCACCTGTAATAGAATCTACCCCATGATTTTCTGGCAGTGGTAAGATAAACGGGAAGTAATTATCACGAGGCGTTAGGGACCAATAAGATTTTCTGGCAGTGGTAAGGTAAGTGGGAAGTAATTATCAGGAGGAGTTAGGGACCAATAAGATTTTCTGGCAATGGTTAGCTAAGTGGAAAGTAATTATCAGGAGGAGTTAGGAGCCAAAAAGATGCTCTGGCAGTGGTAAAGTAAGGGGGGGGGGGTTATTTATCACGAATAGTTTGGGACCAAAACAATTTTATGGCAATGGTAAGGTAAGTGGGAAGTAATTATCAGGAGGAGTTAGGGGCCAATAAGATTTTCTGGCAGTGGTAAGGTAAGTGGGAAGTAATTATCAGGAGGAGTTAGGGGCCAATAAGATTTTCTGGCAGTGGTAAGGTAAGTGGGAAGTCATTATCAGGAGGAGTTAGGAGCCAATAAGATGCTCTGGAGATGGTAAGGTAAGGGGAGGGGTTTATCTATCAGGAGTAGTTTGGGACCAAAACAATTTTCTGGCAATGGTAAGGTAAGTGGGAAGTAATTATCAGAAAGCGTTAGGGTCCAGTACATTTTTCTGGCAGTGGTAAGGTAAGTGGGAAGTAATCATCCACTGTATAGCGGATGTGGACATTATTCTCTCCGTCCAGTTGAGAGCGGCAGGTTGTGCTTCTGTACTTAGACCTGTCACATTCTGTATGTCCACACTGATTCAGACACAAGACATGGCTGAGCAGAGTGGAACGCTCGGCGCACGCTGGGGATTCTCCTGTTTCCGGCGCACTGAAGCACATTTTCTGAGCTGTTTCTCATCTAGGTCTCCTGTGAGGGGAACTGGCTGTCCGGACAGCGCCGGATCAGTGGGGCGTGATGGCTTTCCAGATAGGGAATTGTTCTGTGTGTGTGGAACACTCACCGTACTGCATTCACATCAGGGCACACTGTAAATAATTTATAGGCACTAGATTAACCCTTTCAGGACAAGAATCTTGTGCCGCCCCCTGGCTCTCTGTGGGGGTTAACCTATTTCTCTGCCAGGCCACTGTGTTCGGTTTATGTGGAATCAACTTTGGAGAAAAAAATAGAAAGATGCAAACAGGATTAACCCTTTGAGTGCCAGAGGGGTATGCTGATTCTCTGGATGTGGGGAGTTTCTAATGAAACTCCGCCCCTTCTCCTCCTTCCCACCCTGTTCCTCCCATTTCCCTCCCACTTCTCCTCCTTCCCACCCTGTTCCTCCCATTTCCCTCCCACTTCTCCTCCTTCCCACCCTGTTCCTCCCATTTCCCTCCCACTTCTCCTCCTTCCCCAGCCTATTGGTACCACTTTTTGATGTCCATTAAGCCCCACCCCTTCCATAATTAAGCCCAACCCCTTTTATGTCCCTTTGATGTCCATTAATCCCCACCCCCTTCCATGATTAAGTCTTTATCTTTATCTCCCCCAGCAGCACCACTGGACAAAGTTCCTAGGTGTGATTATAACAAATTGGCAAGATTTACGTCAACTTCATATCTTAATGACCATTGTCTTTACCCCTTTCCTTGAATAACTAACCCCCCCCAGGAGTAATTCTGGAGCAAACCAACTACACCATATGGGGCAAAAAAACAACCTATTATAATTGGTTTAAATGGAGATTTTAACCCCTTGAATGAAAGAGAGATCTCCATCGCATTGCTCTGCTCTTTCATCAATGGGTTAAAAAAACTATTTAAATAAATGTGACGGTTTATTTGTTCCATATTTAGTTGGTTTGCTCCAGAATTACCCCAGGTCCTGTAAGCACATAACACAGATCTAATTAACCCTTTCACTTTACCCTTTACATCTCAGAAATAACAATCTGAGCCATAGATTTTATCAAGCCGCGTGCTCAGTAAAACATAAATATTAGACGTTTTCTTTGTGCCAAATGCTAATCCAGGAGTCCGTAGAATTTATCACCCAACAATCCCAAGGAGAGAATCAAATCTCGGCTCTGTGCGCGTGGCCTCCAACGGCTGCTGGTATTGACTCTAAACACGGGCCTAGAAATGCAATTTATGGTCCTTCTATGGCTTGTCAAGCCTTCACCATCTGACCTTTAAAGGAGACTGTATCTTCTAATAATTAAATAGCGCTGAACTTGTTTATCAGGAGGACTTGCCTTGGTAGGTAGTTGTCCTTCAAACAGCAGTTAGTTATTTATGTTTACTAGTTATATTTTCTTTACATCTGTCTTGTAGTCCACTGCTAGATGTTTTAGTTTTCAATCTGATAAAAACTAATATTTTTTTAGGGTTAATCAGGTGCTGTATATTGAAGCCCATTGTTTGTTCTGAGGAGGTGTGACCAAGAGACAGACTTTATTCAAGATCTCTATATACAGAAAACTGCAAAAATAATTAAAGGGATAGTAATACTTGCAAATTACTAATTCCCATATTGTAGCTTTGTTAAAAAGAAACTTATTGCCCCCAGTGTCATCTTTCAGACCCTTATGGTTTGAGAGATAATAGCGCTCAAAGTTCCCCCTCTCTCCCCCTTCCCTGACTGAACGCTGACTGCAGGGGAAGCTGTCGTACGACAGTCTTATGTGCATCAGGCGGCTCTGCAGCTGAGCCGAGATCGCGTTTATAAAAAAGAAATGTTTCACTAAAACGGTCTTCTACGTGTGCTTGGTTTGTGCTTGGTTTGCAAGCACACGTAGAAGACCGTTTTAGTGAAAGAATTCGTTTTTATAAACGCAATCTCGGCAATGCTGCAGAGCCGCCTGATGCAAGTAATACCGGATATCCCTGCAGTCAGCGTTCAGTCAGGGAAGGGGGAACTTTGAGCGCTATCATCTCTCAAACCATAAGGGTCTGAGAGATGACACTGGGGGCAATAAGTTTCTTTTTAACAAAGCTACAACATGGGGATTAGTAATTTGCAAGTATTACTATCCCTTTAAATTGTTATATCTGATACACATTGGCCAGGGAGCGCTCACGCTTACATGCAGAAATCCTCTGTCATTGGAGGAGACTGGATAGAGGGAGGAGACCAGTGGAAGAGTGACGGACTGTGGTACAGAGCTGGTAACCTCAGTCTGTCCGGAAGTAGACGCAGGACAATCTTTACTTGTTTAAATTTAGCAGAATAGCGATTTTATTTTAAAAAAATGAAAAAGTTATAACATCTATTTGCTACATTAACTATTTAGACCAACATGTACAGGGGTGATAGATCCCCTTTAATATTTAGAAAAAAAATGTTTTTTTTTTTATCCCGTTGAGTAAAACACTGCTGTAAGGTGTTTTATTCCAAAGTATTCACAGTTCAAACTTGAATTTTTTAGGTGTGATAATATCTCAATGGCCTGAAATTTTACAGTGGCGCTGTTGCTACACCAACCTATGGAGGTTTAGGGTCAACTGACCAGAGCTGTCCACAGGATGGTGTAACAACAGCGCCACTGTACAATTTCAGGCCACTGAGATATTGAACGTAAAAAATTCTACTTTGAGCTGTAATAACTTCTGAATAAAGTACCTCTCAGCAGTCGGAGTACCCTTGTTTTACTCAGAAGGATAAATAATACAATGTATATTTTTTACATATTAAATGTTACTATCCGTTTAAATGAATGAGAATTTTTATTTGTGCCTTTGCTGCTACAGAATTGCTCCACGTTTGTGCTGTGTCTTATGCAGGACAGCTTCCTGAGCAGGAAGTGAGGAGTGCGAATAAAAATGTTTTCCCCCAGCCTGATGAGAAAAACACATGTAATAGGATAACCCTATACAAATGTTAATGTTCAGTCTTTTACTAGTTAATATCCATTGTCCTCACCTCTGATAGTATTAGATTTATAAACTTACAGCCTTCAGTGCACCGGTGCACTTGTCCCACCTCCTGCAAGAACTGACTTTGCCAGTGGCAGTCTTATTACTATTGGCTGTGCAGGTGCAATTGACATCACAGCAGCCAATAGGAATCGTCATCAGCCTCTTTGGAAGAGAAGTCTGAGAGGTGTAAGTGTTTAAGGCTGACATAATTATTATTGCTATTATTATCTGTTACCTATATTGCAGCAACATATACTGCTGCGCTGTACAATGGGGAACAAATATACGGAAGTGTAAAGCAGTACACATGGAACATAGTAAAAAAAGAATCATGGGGTCCTGCTAAGTGAGAGCTTACTGCCACAAGCAATGTTATCCTTATTCCTATCGGCTGTCAAGATGGGTGACTGACATCACATCAACCAATAAGAATCATCTGTTGCCTCCCTGAAGCTCACAGCACCAGCTCTGGGGACGAGAAGTCCATAAGGGATTTGTACACTAAGGGCAGTAAGTTTACATAATGCTGATACAGCCAGAGGCAGGACTAGTAATGTTATCCTTATTTCTATTGGCTGTGCAGATGGGTGGGACATCACATCAACCAATAAGAGTCATCTGTGGCCTGTCTGGAGCTCACAGGTGAGGCCTAGAGGGGATTTGTACACTAAAAGCAAGTTTATTTAATTCTGTTACTTCTAGAAGTGGTTTATGTAATGCTGATACTTCTAGAAGTGGGATCAACTACTAAAGGACTGTCTCTTTAACAGTAGCTCAGTGGTTAGCACTGTTGCCTTGCAGCGCTGGGGTCCCGGGTTCAAATCCCGCCAAGGACAACATCTACAATGAGTTTGTATGCTCTCACCGTGTTTGCGTGGGTTTCCTCCGGGTATTCCAGTTTCCTCCCACACTCCAAAAACATACTGATAGGTGAATTTAGATTGTGAGCCCCAATGGGGACAGGGACCAATATGAGTGTAAAGCGCTGCGGAATCTGTGTGCGCTATATAAATAAAGGATTATTATTATTATTATTTAACCCTTCAAGTGGCAAAGGGGTGTGCAACACATTACTTCCACCCCTCTAACACTGAAAAAGTGAATATTTTCGTGCCAGCTGCCTGTTCTGTTCTCTGTCTGTGCGTATCGCTGTTTCAGTTCATTGTACCCAGGTGACTGGTCCCTGCACATTGGCAAACAGGAACAGGTTAGTTTAGTGTGTAGACAATGATAAAGTGACTTGCGTGCAGCGGCCGAGGCTCCGATAATTAATTGGCCGGTGGATTGTTTTGGGTTCTTTCCCCAGAGGTAACAATTACATTTTGTGAGAAATAAAAAAGAAACAAAACAAAAAAAACCCACAATCTTGCTCATTTTTCTCCTAAATTCCTGAAGAACCAAATCAATAGATTATTCACTAACCCTTTGCGTGCCAAAGCAGTGCAACGCAATGAACTGGATAACTCTCTGGCACTCAAAGGGTTAAACTCCATCCTATTCTGTAATGTGTTAATGCTTTTGTAATTTCTCCCCTATGTAATTTCATACGTATAATAAAGTTTTATAGATCTATATATAAAAAAAAACACATTTCCTACAGACTCAGATGACAGCCGCCGTATGCTGCACTGGATGTCAAGGTCTTAATTCCTTCACTTAAAGGGATAGTAATACCTAAAATGTAAAAAAAATATGTTGTAGGGTTTATCCCCCTGAGTAAAACAAGAGTAATCCCACTGCTGAAAGGTGTTTCATTCAAAAGTTATTAATTTTCAAAGTTGAATTTTTTAGGTGCAATATCACAGTGGCCTGAAATTGTACAGTGGCGCTGTTGCTACACCATCCTATGGAGATTTATGGTCCCGGGACCAGAGCTGTCCATAGGATCGTGTAGCAACAGCGCCACTGTACAATTTCAGGCCACTGTGATATTGCACCTAAAAAATTCAACTTTGAAAATTAATAACTTTTGAATGAAACACCTTTCAGCAGTGGGAGTTCTCTTGTTTTACTCAGGGGGATAAACCCTACAACATATTTTTTTTTACATTTTAGGTATTACTATCCCTTTAATGATGAGTTTCTGCCCTATTTGGGCTGAGGTCGTCGGTCCATCTACTCCCTGCTTTTCTCACCCGGAATCTAAAAGTTGGATCCTTAACTCCTTGGAGACCAGAGGAGTCAACAACACAACAAGAATCCCTCTGTTCCTTAAGAGAATTAAGGACAATTTCACTTTTTAACCCCTTAAGGACCCTTGACGTACCAGGACCGTCACGGTCCTTGAAATACTTAAGGACCGATGACGGTCATGTTACGTCACGTACTTTTTACTTACAGCGCTCTACCGGGAGCGC
>CM074720.1:13816868-13894368 GCA_037306005.1 Rhinophrynus dorsalis | reverse complement strand
TTCTAATTACTGTACTGGTGTGACTATAGACAGACAGACTGACAGACAGACATACAAAGATAGATAGATAGATAGATAGATAGATAGATAGATAGATAGATAGATAGATAGATAGATATGTGATAGATAGATAGACAGATGTTAGTTAGATAGATAAATATGAGACAGATAGATAGATAGATAGATAGATAGATAGATAGATAGATAGATAGATAGATAGATAGATAGGATAGAGAGATAGACAGATAGATAGACAGATAGATAGATAGATAGATAGATAGATAGATAGATAGATAGATAGATAGAGAGATATGACATAGATAGATATTAGATAGATAGATAGACATGAGATGATAGATAGATAGATAGATAGATAGATAGATAGATAGATAGATAGATATGTGATAGATAGATAGATAGACAGATGTTAGTTAGATAGATAAATATGAGACAGATAGATAGATAGATAGATAGATAGATAGATAGATAGATAGATAGATAGATAGGATAGAGAGATAGACAGATAGATAGACAGATAGATAGATAGATAGATAGATAGATAGATAGATTAGATAGATGATAGATAGATAGATATGAGATAGATAGATAGATAGATAGATAGATAGATAGATAGATATGAGATAGATAGATAGATAGATAGATAGATAGATAGATAGATAGATAGATAGATATGAGATAGATAGATAGAGATATGAGATAGATAGATAGATAGATAGATAGATAGATATGAGATAGATAGATAGATAGATAGATATGAGATAGATAGATAGATAGATAGATATGAGATAGATAGATAGATAGATAGATAGATAGATAGATATGTGATAGATAGATAGACAGATGTTAGTTAGATAGATAAATATGAGACAGATAGATAGATAGATAGATAGATAGATAGATAGATAGATAGATAGATAGGATAGAGAGATAGACAGATAGATAGATAGATAGATAGATAGATAGATAGATAGATAGATAGATAGATAGATAGATAGATAGATAGAGATATGAGATAGATAGATAAATAGATAGATAGATAGATAGATAGATAGATAGATAGATAGATAGATAGATAGATAGATTCTGGATGTTGTGCAATCCATTACTTCAGATAATGACCTGGGTGCTTAAAAATGTTTATCCTATTGCATTTTATGGTAAACTAACCAGAGCTGTCCATAGGATATTGTAGCAACAGCGCCACTGCTCAATTTCAGGCCATTGAGATATTGCACATTAAAATTCAAGTCTGAGCTGCATTAAGTTTTGAATAAAACACCTCATAGGGGTGGGGGTTCTCTTGTTTTACTCAGGAGGGTAAACGCTACAATATATATTTTTTTACATCTTAAGTGTTACTATCCCTTTAATTGTGATAGCTTGCAGAGCTAGCGCTTACCTTCCAGTGACTTCCTGAATTACCCCAGCGAATCTCTTGCATTTGGAAAGCGAGTGTCAGACATTTATTACCGGCCAATACCCACATGACAGCAGAGTAACTATAAAATATCCATTTTATTTTGTCCAGAAGGTGTTAGGAAAATAAATTAAATCAAATAACAGGCCTGTGAATTCTTTCTTAATGAATGTTGGCAGAAACACCAGATTAAGGAGTAGATCCTAATGTATCAATGTTTAAGCCTTGAGTAATTAAAATGGATTTTTATGCTTCAAGCTGGTTCATATCTCTATATTTCGCTCTTCCTTCCAGGGCGGTTTAAGTAATTTTATACCTTTCAGAGGATTCTAGGCAATAAATGTGTTGTTGAAGAGAACAGAAATGATATTTTACAGTGCGGTCTGTAATTTGTAGTCCCTAAAGTGTCACTGTTACACTAAGTTAAGTTTATTTCATTTAAAAGAGAAGTGAAAGTTGCCCGTATGCTTCGCTGCCCATTTGTATGTAACAAAAATAGGGGGAGATTCACTAAGTGGTGATAAAGTGGAGAGAACTTCTCCAGTGAAATCTCTTCTTCAGTTCCTATGTTATTCTATGCAGACAATTCACTAACGTTTCTTAAGTTGTGGAGATCTTAGTGCATTGGCTCCATAGAATAACATAGGAACTGGAGAAGTGATATCACTGGAGAAGTCATCTCCACCTTATCACCTCTTTATCACCTCCTAAAGAGGGACACTTTGGAGGAACGATCCCCTAATATCTTCTAAAGAGGGACACTTGGGAGGTATGGACCCCTAATATCTCCTAAAGAGGGACACTTGGGAGGTATGGACCCCTAATATCTTCTAAAGAGGGACACTTGGGAGGTATGGACCCCTAATATCTTCTAAAGAGGGACACTTGGGAGGTATGGACTCCTAATATCTTCTAAAGAGGGACACTTGGGAGGTATTGGTCCCTAATATCTCAGAAAGAGGGGCACTTGGGACATATGGACCCCTTCTATCACCTAAAGAGGGACACTTGGGAGGTACGATCCCCTAATATCTTCTAAAGAGGGACACTTGGGAGGTATGGACCCCTAATATCTCCTAAAGAGGGACACTTGGGAGGTATGGACCCCTAATATCTCCTAAAGAGGAACACTTGGGAGGTATGGACCCCTAATATCTCCTAAAGAGGGACACTTGGGAGGTACGATCCCCTAATATCTTCTAAAGAGGGACACTTGGGAGGTATGGACCCCTAATATCTCCTAAAGATGGACACTTGGGAGGTGTGGATCCCTAATATCTTCTAAAGAGGGACACTTGGGACATATGGATCCCTAATATCTTCTAAAGAGGGACACTTGAGAGGTATTGGTCCCTAATATCTCCTAAAGAGTGACACTTGGGAAGTATGGACCCCTAATATCTCATAAAGAGGGACACTTGGGAGGTACAGACCCCTAATATCTCCTAAATAGGGACACTTGGGAGGTATGGAGCCATAATATCTCCTAAAGAGGGACACGGGAAGTATGGACCCCTAATATCTCATAAAGAGGGACACTTGGGAGGTACAGACCCCTAATATCTCCTAAATAGGGACACTTGGGAGGTACAGATCCCTAATATCTCCTAAATAGGGACACTTGGGAGGTATGGAGCCCTAATATCTCCTAAAGAGGGACACTTGGGAGGTATGAGCCCCTAATATCTCCTAAAGAGGGGCACTTGGGAGGTATGTGAATTAATCAAGGCAGCGCCCACACACTGGGGTGTGTCTAATAGCACAGGTAGGGGTAAGCAGTGGCGTAACTATAGGGGTTGCACCAGCGACCAGGCCCGTCACTCCAGGGGCCCGGCCACCCCCTGCGACCCCTCCGCCTAGCACCCGCAATCTCCCTCCCGTGCTCTAGTAATGCAGAGCGCTGGGAGATGACATCATCTCCCAGCGCTCTGCATTACAGAAGAGGACCGCGCGGGAGCTCAACCCATCAATCTGTCTCTCCTGGGAGGTAGGAGATGGGGGCATTGTGGAGGGCCTGGGGGCCAATGTGGTCGGGGGGGCCCATGGCACTTCTTGCATCAGGGCCCAGAGGGTTCTTGTTACGCCTGTGGGGGTAAGTTTAGCCTGGGACAGAAGTATTTAACATACCTTTCAGGAAATTAGCATAAACTGCCAGTCTGCGCCAGAAAACACAAAAGTTAATTTCTCAACAACTATTTATCTGACAGAAAAACGGTTAGGACAATATAAGGGCAGATTTTAATTCCCTGCTAAACCTTTGAGTGTCAGATGGGTATGCAATGCATTGCAAAGGGTTAGATAAACTAAGCTTGTCTTAAAGGGATAGTAATACTTAAAATGTAAAAAAAAAAATATGTTGTAGAGTTTATCCCCCTGAGTAAAACAAGAGTACTCACACTGCTGAAAGGTGTTTCATTCAAAAGTTATTAATTTTCAAAGTTGAATTTTGTAGGTGCAATATCACAGTGGCCTGAAATTGTACAGTGGCGCTGTTGTGACACGATCCTATGGACAGCTCTGGTCCCAGGACCATAACTCTCCATAGGATCGTGTAGCAACAGCGCCACTGTACAATTTCAGGCACTGTGATATAGCACGTAAAAAATTCAACTTTGAAAATTAATAACTTTTGAATGAAACACCTTTCAGCAGTGGGAGTTCCCTTGTTTTACTCAGGAGGATAAACCCTACAACATTTTTTTTTACATTTTAAGTATTACTATCCCTTTAAGGTGACAGGCCCATTTTAAACATCTGAGAATACTATATTCATTAATGTAGGAGTTACTTATAGTTTAGAATCTCACCAGAGGGTTGTGCCACATATAGTTTTACAATGTGTTGCACGCACAGCTCATCCTTAATGGGTTAAGCTTTTTGTCCCTTCTGAATTGACGCAAACGTGGAGAAAATTTAGGTCAACAAAACCGTACGAAATGTACTGAAGCGGAATTCCTACGGGCCTTATACATTGTGACTTATGTCTTTGAAGCATATGGTAGAGTTTCATTGTCCCAGAAGTGTCTCACTTATAACATTTCTCTTAGAACCGCCAGGCTTTATAGACTATGCAAATAAACCGGGAGACAGCAAATCCAGCTCAAACACAGGGGATAAAGAACCAGCATATTCCTTCCGTTACCAATTCATCAATTAACCCTTTGAGAGGCAGAGGGGTAGGCAACGCATTGCTTTGGCACTCAAATGGTTAACAGTCTTGGGGCAGCATACAAGAAAGTGGTGCATTCATTATTTACAGTAGATCACAGCAATATAGTTAATTAGGTTGAAAAAAGACACAAGTCCATCAAGTTCAACCTTTGCCTCATAACCCACAGAAATTAGAATTATATAGCTTTCCTGCTGCAAAATAAATGAGTCTTTATCAGACCTTCCTGATTTGCATTCTGATGCAGTATAACCCTGTATGTCTCCTTTGGAAATAAATGTATCAAATCCTTTCTTAAATGTATCCATTGTATCTGCCATAACCATAACCACATCCTTGGGCAATTTAACAGACCTTACTGTAAAAAGCCCCTTCCTCTGCTGAAGTCTAAACCTCCTTTCCTCTTTAAAGTGTTAGTAATGTCTAAAAAAACCTTTTTTTTGCATTTAGAAGAGCCTAAAAAGCTGATCTAAATGCAAAAAAACGTATCTCTCAAACCAGCTATGGTTTAAGAGATACAGGTGTTTAAAGTTTGCAGTTTCCTACTGACAGTAGGAGATTTGTGTCGGTCGACACGGTGGCGCTTGAGAAGTGCCGAGATCTCGGAATCCCTTCATTGGAATGGTCTAAAACGTGTGTCTGGTGACAAAATCTCCTGCTGACAGCTTTACAGCTGTCAGTAGGGAACAGCAAACTTTAAACACCCGTATCTCTTAAACCATAGCGGTTTGAGAGATACGTTTTTTTGCATTTAAATCAGCTTTTTAAGCTCTTCTAAATGCAAAAAAGTTTTTTTAGACATTACTAACACTTTAATGGAAAAATTCTCAGTGCCAAACTCTTACTGAATTGCGCATTTTTTTATGAATTAGAAAATGTGTGTGCTTGTTTAGCGTACGCCTTTCAAAGAGTGGGCATGGATAAAATATCCACCATTTTGTGAGAGGGCAATCGATAACAATTCAACAAAAGCAGCCCTTAATTTTCAGGCATCTCTCCGACTGTATTTTTTTTTTAACCCGGTGAGTGCCAGAGAGGTGTCCAACGCAATTGCAGAGCAACACGTTGGATACTTGTCCATCACTTACAGGGTTAATCTATGTGTTTGCGCTGTTCACCATCAAGGCATTAGTTGGCTGAGTCAAAATTCGAGCAATCACTAATAAACTGTATGTTTATGGGTTTTAAAAATGACTGAATGATACACTTTCTCTCATGCTGCCCTCCTGGCATGTAGGAGGTTAAAAGTCCCAATGTAATACATGAGATTTATCAGTTGTCCCCTAATGCTATGCTTGTTCCAGAACTGCTAAATTTTACATCCCTCATTACGGCCCTTAAAGCAAATGTGTGTAATATATTGCCCTGGCATTCATGGGGTTATAAGGATAGTAATACTATATAAATATACACTAATTGAGTCCGTGCACACGGGCCACAGTGCCAACCGGTCACGGGCAGTCGTGCACAGTAGAGACTGCCCGCGCAGTGGCTTATACTGTGGATCGCCCCTCTCGGAAGTATCAGCCTCGTCACAGGCCGTCTCTACCTCGCATGACTGCGTTGTTACAAACATGTTAGTGAATTATTATATAGGATATCATATAACAAAGACACAAGGTGAGCTCTAGTATTGTCAATAGAAATATATTATTATATTAATGCAAACATGACACAGGCAACAATATGAACATTAAAAATATATATATCACCTTGAGAGTCCACCTCATATACAAAAATAAAAATTAGCCAATGAAAAAATCTAAAAATAAAAGTATAGTTGGTGAGAGTTCAAAAAAAGCTCCCGTATCAATGTCCTCTGGGGTAATGGTATATGAACAACACATGGATGTGACTCTGTAGCGGGCAGGCTCACCTCAGTCTGTCTCCTCTCCCTCCTGTAGATAATAAATGTAGGGTGCCCCGGATATAAGATATCGCAGGCAGGATCACTTGAAAATCAAACTCTATCTCCAGAGGCGTAACTAGAAGCCACGGGGCATAGTGCAAGAATTGCCATGGGCCCCCAAACACACTGCCCCCCCATCTCCACATTGCCTCCCATCTCCACATTGCCCCCCATCACCAATCTCCACATTGCCCCTTCCACATCGCCCCTCAATCTCCACATTGCCCCTACCACAATGCACCCATCTCCACATTGCCCCTTCCACATTGCCCCTCAATCTCCACATTGCCCCTTCCACAACGCCCCTCAATCTCTACATTGCCCCTTCCACATTGCCCCTCAATCTCCACATTGCCCCTTCCACAATGCCCCTCATTCTCCACATTGCCCCTTCCACAATGCCCCTCAATCTCCACAATGCCCATTTCACATTGCCCCTCAATCTCCACATTGCCCCTTCCACAATGCCTCTCAATCTCCACATTGCCCCTTCCACAATGCCCCTCAATCTCCACATCACCCCTTCCACAATGCCCCTCAATCTCCACATCACCCCTTCCACAATGCCCCTCAATCTCCACATCACCCCTTCCACAATGCCCCTCAATCTCCACATCACCCCTTCCACAATGCCCCCTTCTCCACATTGCCCTTTCCACAATGCCCCTCAATCTCCACATTGCCCCTTCCACAATGCCCCTCAGTCTCCACATTGCCCTTTCCACAATGCCCCTCAATCTCCACAATGCCCCCTTCTCCACATTGCCCTTTCCACAATGCCCCCATCACCACAATGCCTCTCAATCTCCAGAATGCCCCCATCTCCACAATGCCCCTTCCACAATGCCCCTAAATCACCTACCTCCCTGGTAGTCCAGTGGTAGAGGACAGATCTGTGCCTCTTTCTGCACAGCCCTCTTCTCCCGTGCGGTCTCCTCTTCAGTAATGCAGTAATGAGATGATGTCATCTCCCAGCGCTCTGCATTACGATAGTGCCGGAGGGAATACTGATCTCCCTCTGGCAGACCGGCACTCTCGTAATGCAGAGCCCCAGCGCTCTGCATTACTTAATTGCGGGCGTCAGGTGAGGGGGTCGCAGGGGGAGGCCGGGCCCCTGGAGTGACAGGCCTTGTCGCAGGTGCGACCCCTATAGTTACGCCACTGTCTATCTCCTGTCTCTTACTCCAGCAATGTTATATAGGAGACTGATCTCTCTCAGTAATGATGATTGCGGGTGCACCTCTGTAAAGTAAGGGGGCAGAGGAAGCAGTGGGTCGTGGGTAAAGCCTCCTGTCCTTTGATATAGTGATGGAGGGTAGTTGTGGATAATTCAGGCAGATGGATATTGATACAGAGCTTGAAGAACTGTGGCTCTCAGGTGTAAGGTCTCCAACGCATTTCATGTCACTGAGGATACTTCATCAGGGCTATCCGGTAATTCACTTTGGCGTCTATTTAAACCTTGGCCCCACTCAAACTATCTCGTGACGTAAGGCTTGTATATCCGGCATTTATTTTTTTAGGTGCAGTATCACAGTGGCCTGAAATTGTACAGTGTCGCTGTTGCTACACCATCCTATAGAGATTTATGGTCAACTGACCAGAGCTGTCCTTAGGATGGTGTAGCAACAGCGCCACTGTACAATTTCAGGCCACTGTGATACTGCACCTAAAAAAATGCAAGTTTGAGCTGTAATAACTTATGAATAAAACACCTTTCAGCAGTGGGAGTGCCCTTGTTTTACTCAGGGGGGATAAACCCTACAACATATTTTTTTCTACATTTAAAGTATTACTATCACTTTAACCCTTCTCCTTCTGGTGAAGCTGAAGGTTGATTTGTCCTTCATGGTCAGACTGGTCTAGAACACATTGTAGACACCTTCCCACCTAACGAGAAACGGGGACAAAGCAAGGAGAGCGCTAATAAAAAATAATAAAAAATAGATGACAAATTTAATACAAACATAGCGCTCAGGATATGAAACAACATATAATAATCTTAGAAACAGTCCTTGTGCGTCAAAAAGGACTGTAGAGGCTAATAAAAAAACAGTGAATTAACTGAAAAAATAAAAATATTAAATAGCTCACCCCGTGTGTAGACGGTCAACTTGGTGCCCTCTATATAGAAGAAAGTACCGGTATATTGCCTTATATAGTGTTCAAGTGGGCAGGTTCCTTCCACTGGAGTATGTGTACCTTGAGGGCTGTAATCAGGGATGTAAAACTGAGCAATTCTGGAACAAGCTTCGCATTAGGGGACAACTGATAAATCTCATGTATTACATTGGGACTTTTAACCTCTTAAATGCCAGCAGGGCGGCATGAGAGAAAGTGTATCATTCAGTCATTTTTGAAACCCATAAACATACATTTTATTAGTGATTGCTCGTGTTTTGAAGCAACAAACTAATGCCTTGATGGTGAACGGTGCAAACACATAGATTAACCCTTTAAGTGATGGACACGTATCCAACGCGTTGCCCTGCAATTACGTTGGACATCTCTCTGGCACTCACAGGGTTAAAAGAAAAAAATACAGCTAGCGAGATGCCTGCTTTTTTTTTAATTATTTGTAATCGGGGTCATAAAACCTGTAATATATATGTTTTACATAGTAAGTATTACTACCCCTTTAATTTTGGGTCCAATAGAAAATTATATTGTCCTGTGTTTTAGAGAGAGCACTCGGCCTTGAATTTTATACCAGAAAACATAAATCCCTCACTACCAACCCATAAAAAAGTTGTGTTCTCAAAGCGGGCAGGTTGATGGTTGTAGTTTCAGACTGGTCGTTGCTATCGATCGTCCTCGCGCTTCGCTCTTAGTCCCTGTAGATTCGCATCCAAACTCTTTTATACCTAATTCAGTGTGGAAGGAAATGTTAGCTGTACAGTCTTATTACATAGAAATATCCAACAACTAAGTTGTGCAGACTCAAACCGGATTTTTTTGTTTGTTTGAGTCATCATATTTATTTTCATTGACATTTAACCCACTGGATCTCTATTTGGATCAGTACGTTTCGTCACACGGGGGTATACTTACTATGGTGACTCTGTGCTAAATCAAATGCTGGAAATTATTTTAAAACCTTACTCCTGCCTAACGTCTATTTACTAAGCTACTTGCATCTGAATTCATCTTCTTAACCCCTTAAGGACTGAGTACCATGCTATGACCTTAAAGGGATAGTAATACTTAATAATTACTAACCCCTATATTAAATTCATATTAAAAATAAAGGTATTGCCCCCAGTGTCATCTCTCAAACCTTTATGGTTTGAGAGATAATCGCTCCTAAAGTTGCCCTCTCCCTCCTCTTTCCTCGAGTTCCACTTTCTAGCTGACTGAAGGGAAGCCTGTCGTACTACCATCAGGCGGCTCTACAGCAGAGCCGCGATCGCGTTAATAAAAAAGAAATCTTTCACATGGAGAAGACCGTTTTAGTGAAAGATTTTTTTTTTTTTTATTACCGTGATCTCGGCTCTTCTGCAGAGCCGCCTGATGATCGTAAGACCGGATTTCCCTTCAGTCAGCTACAAAGCTGACTTCGGGGAAGGGGGAGGGAGAGGGCAAGTTTAGGAACGATTATCTCTCAAACCATAAAGGTTTGAGAGATGACACTGGGGGCAATATATTTATTTTTAATATGACTTTAATATAGGGATTAGTAATTATTAAGTATTACTATCCCTTTAAGGACAGGTGACGGCCATAGCATGTCACATACATTGTACTTACAGTGCTTCTCTAAGCTGGAGAGGTCTCATTGGCTAGAGAGTGCTCCAGCTTACATGAAGAAATCCTCCGTCATCAGAGGAGGTTGGAACGTGACAATAATTGGGGAAGGAACAGACGAACCAGAGGCATAACTAGAAGCCTTCAGGTCCTGGTACAAGAAGTGCCATGGCCCCCCCCTCCCACCACATTGGCCCCCCTGACCACATTGACCCCCTCCATAATGCCCCCATCTCTTACCTCCCTGGAGCTCCCGCGCGGCCCTCTTAGTAATGTAAAGTGCTGGGAGATGATGTAATCTCCTAGCGCTCTGCATTACTAGATGATATAATCTCCCAGCGCTCTGCATTACTAGATGATGTCATCTCCCAGCGCTCTGCATTACTAGATGATATAATCTCCCAGCGTTCTGCATTACTAGATGATGTCATCTCCCAGTGCTCTGCATTACTAGATGATGTCATCTCCCAGCGCTCTGCATTACTAGATGATATAATCTCCCAGCGTTCTGCATTACTAGATGATGTCATCTCCCAGCGCTCTGCATTACTAGATGATATAATCTCCCAGCGCTCTGCATTACTAGATGATGTCATCTCCCAGCGCTCTGCATTACTAGATGATGTCGTCTCCTAGCGCTCTGCATTACTAGATGATGTCATCTCCCAGCGCTCTGCATTACTAGATGATGTCATCTCCCAGCGCTCTGCATTACTAGATGATGTCATCTCCCAGCGCTCTGCATTACTAGATGATGTCATCTCCTAGCGCTCTGCATTACTAGATGATGTAATCTCCTAGCGCTCTGCATTACTAGATGATGTAATCTCCTAGTGCTCTGCATTACTAGATGATGTAATCTCCTAGCGCTCTGCATTACTAGATGATGTCATCTCCTAGCGCTCTGCATTACTAGATGATGTAATCTCCCAGTGCTCTGCATTACTAGATGATATCATCTCCCAGCGCTCTGCATTACTAGATGATGTCATCTCCTAGCGCTCTGCATTACTAGATGATGTCATCTCCTAGCGCTCTGCATTACTAGATGATGTAATCTCCCAGTGCTCTGCATTACTAGATGATGTCATCTCCCAGCGCTCTGCATTATTACATGATGTAATCTCCTAGCGCTCTGCATTACTAGATGATGTCATCTTCCAGCGCTCTGCATTACTAGATGATGTAATCTCCTAGCGCTCTGCATTACTAGATGATGTCATCTCCCAGCGCTCTGCATTACTAGATGATGTCATCTCCTAGCGCTCTGCATTACTAGATGATGTCATCTCCTAGCGCTCTGCATTACTAGATGATGTCATCTCCTAGCGCTCTGCATTACTAGATGATGTCATCTCCTAGCGCTCTGCATTACTAGACGATGTCATCTCCTAGTGCTCTGCATTACTAGATGATGTCATCTCCCAGTGCTCTGCATTACTAGATAATGTAATCTCCCAGCACTCTGCATTACTAGATGATGTCATCTCCCAGCGCTCTGCATTACTAGATGATGTCATCTCCCAGCGCTCTGCATTACTAGATGATGTCGTCATCTCCTAGTGCTCTGCATTACTAGATGATGTAATCTCCCAGTGCTCTGCATTACTAGAGCGCCAGAGGGAGATCGCGGGCACCAGGCAGAGGGGGTCAAAGGGGGAGGCCGGGCACCTGGAGTGCACGTGTCCGGTAACAGGTACGACCCCTGCAACCCCTATAGTTACGCCACTGAGACGAACATTGACAGACTGTGTACAGAGCTGTAACCGCAGTCTTTTCAGAAGTAAGGCCCCGGCTCCTTTTTAAAACTTTAGATTTTGGCAAACCATGCATTGTATAGCAAATTAAAACAACCATTACAGCTTATCGCTATATGAAAAACACACAGAGCCAGACTTGCATAGGGGTGATAGTACCCCTTTAATGTTATCGTATGCACGAAGTTACTTCTCCAGGGATTAACACAGGGTAACCGCTCACGTTCTTGTCACATTGACAGATAACACCTGTGAGTTCGAGGACGAGAAGATCTGTGGGTTTGTCCAGGACCAGATGGATAACTTTGACTGGATCCGTCAGAACGTATTGACCCAAAATCCTAAGAGATCAGCGAACACAGGGCCCAAAATGGATCGCAATGAGACTCCAGAAGGTAACTGTTTACTGGGTACTACTGAAACTGACAGGAGTTAGTGTATTTAAAGTGGAACTTTCACCTTAAAGGGATAATTATACTTCGTTTTATCTCTTATTTTATTTTGTTGGCATTAAAAAAACATGAAGAACGATATAAGTCTTATCTCTCAGACCTTTATGGTTTGAGAGATATTCACAAGCAAAGTTTCCCCTCGCTGACCAAAATGGGCAAGTCTGCCATCTAGCTGTCAGATCTGGGATCCGGTCCGCGGACTGGCCGTGGCTCTACAGCAGAGCCGAGATCGCGAGATATAAGAAGAACTACTTCATTCAAATAGTCTACAATGTTTGCCTGGTTTGCAAGCACACTTTTTAGACCCTTCCAATGAAATAGTTATTTTTATATCTTACGATCTCGGCTCTGCTGAAGAGACACCGGTTTATACTGCGGGAGTATTTTTGTGCCAATTTATATACATTTGCTAGTAGTGGCAGGCAGGGAGTGACAGATGGGAAGGAGAGCAGTGTGGAATGTTAGTATCTGGGTAGCAGTAAGTGGTAGGTACGAAGGAGCTTAGTATCTGGGTAGCAAAAAGAGGTAGGTAGGAGGGAGAGCAGTGTGGAATGTTAGTATCTGGGTAGCAGGGAGAGGTAGGTAGGTAGGAGGGAGAGCAGTGTGGAATGTTAGTATCTGGGTAGCAGGGAGAGGTAGGTAGGTAGGAGGTAGAGTAGTGTGGAATGTTAGTATCTATGTAGCAGTAAGAGGTAGGTAGGAGGGAGAACAGTGTGAAATGTTAGTATTTGGGTAGCAGTAAGAGGTAGGTAGGAGGGAGAACAATGTGAAATGTTAGTATCTGGGTAGCAGTAAGAGGTAGGTAGGAGGGAGAGCAGTGTGGAATGTTAGTATCTGGGTAGCAGGGAGAGGTAGGTAGGTAGGAGGTAGAGCAGTGTGGAATGTTAGAATCTGGGTAGCAGTGAGAGGTAGGTAGGAGGGAGAGCAGTGTGGAATGTTAGTATCTGGGTAGCAGTAAGAGGTAGGTAAGAGGGAGAACAGTGTGAAATGTTAGTATTTGGGTAGCAGTAAGAGGTAGGTAGGAGGGAGAGCAGTGTGGAATGTTAGAATCTGGGTAGCAGTGAGAGGTAGGTAGGAGGGAGAGCAGTGTGGAATGTTAGTATCTGGGTACAAGGGAGAGGTAGGTAGGTAGGAGGGAGAGCAGTGTGAAATGTTAGTATCTGGGTAGCAGGGAGAGGTAGGTAGGTAGGAGGGAGAGCAGTGTGAAATGTTAGTATCTGGGTAGCAGGGAGAGGTAGGCAGGTAGGAGGGAGAGCAGTGTGGAATGTTAGTATCTGGGTAGCAGGGAGAGGTAGGTAGGTAGGAGGGAGAGCAGTGTGAAATGTTAGTATCTGGGTAGCAGGGAGAGGTAGGTAGGAGAGAGAGCAGTGTGGAATGTTAGTATCTGGGTAGCAGGGAGAGGTAGGTAGGTAGGAGGGAGAGCAGTGTGGAATGTTAGTATCTGGGTATCAGTCGGAGATAGATATGAAGTAGAGCGATGTAGAATATTGGTATATGGCTAGCAATGAGAGGATACTAACATTCCACATTGCTCTCCCTACCTACCTCTTCCTGCCAGCCAGATACTAACATTCCATGCCGCTGTCTTTCCCACTGAAAGTTAGCAGTGTGGAATTTTGGTATCTGGATAGCAGGGAGTGGTAGGTAGGTAAGAGGGAGAGCAAAGTGGAATGCTAATATCTGGATGGCAGGGAGTTGTAGTTTAGAGAGAGAACATTGTGGAATGTTAGCAATTGTCTGACAGGGAAAGGCAGGGAGGGAGGTCAGTGCTTCAGGTTAGTAAAACAGTGTGGAATTTTAGTATTTTGCTGGCAGAGAGAGGCAAGTGGAAAGGAAAACAGTGTGGAGTTTTAGTATCTGTCTGGCAGGGATCAGTAAGTGGGAGAGCAGCATGGCTTTTTAGTATCTGGCTGACAGCAAGTGAAAGGTGGAAGGGAGAGCAGTGTGGAAAGTTAGTATCGGGATGGCATGGAGTGGCAGGTGAAAGGGAGAGCAGTGTGGAATGTTAGTATTGGGATGGCATGGAGTAGCAGGTGGGAGGTAGAGCAGTGTGGAATGTTCATATCTAGTTGGCAGGGAGTGGCAGGTGGGATGGGGATCAGTGTGGATTGTTAGTATCTGGGTGGCAGGGAGTGGTGAGTAGGAAGGAGAGCAGTGTGGAATGTTATTGTCTGGCCTGGAGTGACAGGTGAGAGGGAGAGCAGTGAGGAATGTCAGTATCTGGACGGCAGGGAGCAACAGGTGAATGGGATAGCTGTGTGGAATGTTAGTGTCTGGCTGGCAGGGAGTGGCAGGTAGGAGGAAGTTCAGTGTGGAATTTTAGTATCTGGCTTCGAGAGAGTGTCACATGAGAGGAAGAGCATTGTGGAATGTTAGGCTCTGACTGGCAGGGGATAGCAGATGAGAGGGAGAGCAGTGGGGAATGTTATTATTTACCTGGCAGGAAGTGGCAGGTGAGGGGAAGAGCAGTGTGTAATATTAATATCCGGCTGGCAGGGAGTGGCATGTGCGAGGGAGAGCAGTGTGGAATGTTAGTATCTTGCTGGCAGAGAGTGGCAGGTGGGAGCAAGAGCAGTGTGGAATGTATCTGTTAGGCGTGACTGCTAGTACTGGAATTTTCATAAACTGAATCAAATCTAAATATCTCATAAACTGTTGTTTTTAAAAAAAAATATATATAGGTGATTTTGAAAGTGTTTTCCAGATTACATATGTGTTACAAAGTGACAGTTCCATTTTAAATTTGAAGCTGTTTTGTAAGGAGTGGGTGGAAGGGGCAGATAACCAAATGTGATTGTGAAGCACAGACGGTCTGTGAGTCATCAGGTATCTAGTGGCCGGAGGAAATGTATGATCTATCACTACTTCACCAACGGGGGAGAATGAAAGCTGCTCTTGATCGCAGGATACCCGACTTTAAAGGCTCATCATCTGTCTGTTACAGGGAATCACTGCAGTGAAAAGGGATTTAGTATTCATTTTACTTGTATTAATAGCTGGCAAGGAAACACAGCGATCGGCGTGTCATCTTGAGACGGAACACCACTAATATGGCCTTTCATTAATCAGAACGTAATCTTTTTCTCATCTTAACTCTTTGAGTGCCAGAGTGGTATGCTGCACACTGCAGAGCAATGCAAAGGGTTTATAATCTCGAACCAATGTGTACAAAGGCATGGCCATAGGTTGTTCAGAAAGAGCTTTTATTGTTTGTTTTTTAAGTTTCCCTGCTCTGTGGGAATTTTGAGGATAACTTCAAAAACAGGATCCAGGCCAGAGCAGACATCTTACCTACAGTACCAGATGTACTAAATCCAGATAATTAACCCTTTAATGGAACACTAATACCCAAACAGAATCTAGTGTTTTATTACAACTAAACCGTTAAGAACCAGAATGGATGTGAGGGATATTCAGATCTCCTCTAGGGCTCCCAGACTCACATTTCCATAATAGTTTCTATAGGTGTCTGAGAAGCGATAGTGCTGGATTGTCTATAAATATGGTAATCAATGCATTGGACAACCCTCTACCACTCAGAGGGATAAGTACCAGACACTGAGCTCCCTCGATCAGTTTCCAGAAAGCGTTTTACCAGGAACTGTGAAAAAAAGGTATAGTGATACAATGTAGAAAATATACACTGTAGTAAAGATAGCGTTGAGAACCCTAAGAGCTGCAGGGATAGTGTTGCGTTGTATCACTATGCTGCTTTGATGGTTGAATGACCAGAAAGCTCTTTTGAGATATAGATCTAGGAAGCTCACTTTCAGCAGCATAAAATAATAAAAAAAATAACCAAATATGTAAAGTCAAAATGATGTGTTACTGCCCCTTTAAAGGGATAGTAATGTTTCATAATAAAAGCAGCTCTAATTAATCATCATAGTATTTGGACTTTGGAGAGTGTTATTTCAATTCCGCCAGAGTTGTAGTTCAAGAGTAATTCAATGACAAAGTATCTCCCTCCCGCCCCTTACTGATGTAACACTGCTCAGCCAGATCAGAAGGGAGGTGCCCAGGTAGACTGCAGAGAGGGACAATCTTCAATTAAGATAAGGGAAAAACCTGAAAAACTTGTCAAGGGGGGCAGGGCTTTCATTGTTCTCATAGGAAGAAGATTGTCCCCTGCTGTTATCTGTCTGGTCTATGGACTGCATTCCACATCTGAGAAGAGATGGCTTACACTAGGTAAAAGGGGTGGGAGGGGAAACTTTGCTTGTGAATATCTCTCAAACCACAAAAGGTCTGAGAGATAAGACTTATATCGTTCTTCATGTTTTTTTAATGCCTACGAAATAAAATAAAGTTAAATGAAGTATTACTATCCCTTTAAGTCCAAAGACCATACATATAATCCACTAATAAGCATCAGATGTCTTCATTGTAATAAAGAACTGTTTCCTCTCTGCCCCGATAGGATATTACATGTTTCTCGAAGCCTCAAGCCCTCGTGTCCAAGGAGACAAAGCACGACTGATCAGCCCCATGTACAACGTGACAGCAAAGTCTCCCTCTAACAGAATGCCATACTGTGTCTCTTTCTACTACCACATGTACGGGAGACACATTGGTAAGTATAATAATAATATATACAAATGATTCTGGTTAGCTGTCCATCAGGGGCAGCAATTTTCAAAGGAGTGGGCAAGGGGTCAAAGTTCCCTGCCCACTACCGTGAAAATTGCTGCAACTCACTGCTGCTGTGGTCCAGTATGTCCCCAACGTGCACTGAGCTCCAAACTGATCGGACAATCCGTACACCATTCACACATGTATACAGTTGTAATCAAAATTATTCAACCCCCACTGCAAATCAGGTTTATTGTCAAAATTTACAGACTTTTAGCTATCTGCAATGAACAAATCAAACAAAAGCAACTGAAATAGCTCAACACAACGAATGCTTCAAGTGATTTCCCCAAATTCAACTGAAAATGCAACTTATAATGACTTCTCCAGTCTCAAAATTATTCAACCCCCTGAATAGACTCCCTCACAACAGCACAAATATGCAAAACAGATGTTGTCTCAAGCACACCTGAGGCAACTAATCAAGGGCTTCATTAGTTGCACCAGTTGTGCTTGAGCTGGAACACATGAAATACCTGAACTGGCTAGGGGTTTGTTGAGTGTCACATTTGACTGTATGTTAGAAATATGGCTAAATCAAAAGAATGGTTCCAAAAGTTTAAAGAAGGTTTAATTGCCCTTCACAAATAAGGAACAGGATGCAAAAAGATAGTGAAGGCACTGAATGTTTCTAGAGACATTGTTGGAAGCATAGTTCACAAGTTCAAAGTTAAAGGAACAGTGGTTACACTACCTGGACGGGGCAGAAAAAGGAAGCTATCAACGGCTGCAATCAGATATCTGAGAAGGCAGATTGAGATAAACCCTCAAGTGACTGCAAAAGACCTGCAGCAAGACTTGGTGGCAACAGGCACTGAGGTTTCAGTGAGCAAAGTAAGGCACATACTAAACGCAGAAGGTTTCCATGCAAGGACTCCTAGACGTACACCACTACTGACCCAAAAGCACAAGAAAGGCGTGCTCCAGTATGCTCAAAATCATATAAATATGCCATAGATGCTTTGGGATTCTGGGAGAGATGAAACAAAACTGGAACTTTTTGGCACAATGGATCAGTGGTATGTCTGGAGGAAGAAGAATGAACCGGCAGAGTGTGGAAGGCAAGATGGATTTATTGAAGTATCAGGAAATCCTAGGAGAAAATGTCATGCCGTCTGTGAGGAGGCTGAAGGTTGGGTGTCATTGGACCTTCCAATAGGACAGTGATCTGAAGCATACCTCAAGTTCCACCAAGGCTTGGTTGCAGAAGAAGTCCTGGGAGATTCTACAGTGGCCATCACAGTCACTTGACTTGAAACCCATAAAAAATCTCTGATGGGATTTGAAGAAGGCGATTGCAGCATGCAAACCCAAGGATATTATTGAACTGGAGGCCATTGCTCATGAGGAATGGGCTAAGATTCCTCATGAATGCTGCCAGAAGCTGGTGTCTGGATATGCACCTCATTTGCAGCGGTCATAACAGCAAAAGGAGGCTCTACTAAGTCCTAAAGACGCTTGCCATGAAGGGGTTGAATAATTTTAAGACTGGAGAAATCATTATAAGCTGCATTTTCAGTTGAATTTGGGGAAACCAGTTGAAGCATTGGTTGTGTTGAGGTATTTCAATAGCTTTTGTTTGGTTTGTTCATTGCAAACAGCCGAAGGTCTGTAAATTTTGACAATAAACCTGATTTGTAATGAGGGCGAATAATTTTATTTACAACTGTGTTGAAAAGGTTGAAGCACTGATTCTTACAGGCTAGGATGTACATACAGTTTCATTTTACAGATAGAATGGGCAAGAGTGTCTTGTCTTGATAAGCATATGGAAGCTTGCTATTCGATGTTACAGCTCTCTCATCTATGGACACGCAACCTTAGTTATACATAGTTTGCTTTTATTGAGAACGCGTGCATTACAAACAACTGAAATTGTACAAAGCACATTTCAGCTAGGGCCTTTGTCATACTACATATGGCATGACATATTCCACTGGTTCATGAAGGGGTGTATTAGGACTCCACTGTCCCTGGGATGTCACTCTTGTATTCCAGGAGCTACTTTTGTTACAAGTAGAGAGTAAGTTTACTTAGAGAAGTAATAGAAGTTAAAATGTTAATCTTTCAGCCTAACAGCACGGATCCGTTTTACTGTGAGTCTTGACTCAACCTCATATACTGAGTGATGGGGACCTGTTCCCTGTCACTGTAACGAATGAGCCATAGTGAAACGCTATTTGGCCCACAAGGAGAACAGCAACTTTATTGCTGTATATTGATTGGATCTTTATATAGGACATTAATTAATATTTAAAGAAGTCCTGTGGCTGTTGTATTTGCCTTGCAGTAGAACATGCCCACCACGGCCTAATAGACCCTGAACCCTTTGCGTGCCAGAGAGGTACGGAATGCATTGCAAAGCAATGCATTCCGCATTTCCGCACCACTCTGGCACTCAACGGGTTAATCGTGTAAATTGGGCTCGGGAAAAATCAGAGCAAAATGTGTACTTTTTACCAGCGTTAAAGGGATAGTAATACTTCGTTTTAACTTTATTTTATTTTGTAGGCATTAAAAAAACATGAAGAATGATATAAGTCTTATCTCTCAAACCTTTATGGTTTAAGAGATATTCACAAACAAAGTATCCCCCCCCCGTTCAACCAGATCAGAAGGGAGGTGCCCAGGTAGACTGCAGAGAAGGACAATCTTCAATTAAGATAAGGGAAAAACCTGAAAAACTTGTCAAGGGGGGCAGGGCTTTCATTGTTCTCATAGGAAGAAGATTGTCCCCTTCTGTTATCTGTCTGGTCTATGGACTGGATTCCACATCTGAGAAGAGATGGCTTACACTAGGTAAAAGGGGCGGGAGGGGAAACTTTGCTTGTGAATATCTCATAAACCATAAAGATTTGAGAGATAACACTTATATCATTCTTCATGTTTTTTTAATGCCTACAAAATAAAAGAAAGTTAAAACGAAGTATTACTATCCCTTTAAGGGCTGAATTTTTTATGTGTTGTGCACTGAAGGATCATATTTAATAAGCTATAGAGAGGTACAATTCTGGAGTAAACCAAATGCACCATGGGGTACAAATTACCCAATTCATTATACATTTAAAATGGGCGTTTAACCCATTGAATGCTAAAGAGCTCTCCAATGCAGTCAAGTAGTGCAACTTCCATTTAAACTTGGGGAATTTTCATTGCTCACCTATGGTGCAGTTTGGTTTGTTCCAGAATGGAATGTACAATAAACCGTGAATGGTTTGCTCCGCTACTCCATTTTACCTACGCCCCGTTGTGTATTTGAGCACTTTCTTTCTGTTGTTTAACAATTACTGGCTGTATAATGGGAGTTTCCTGGGAATAAATATTCACAACAAACCTCTTTCATGGATGATTAGATACATTAGCATTTAATCATTTGGGCAGCTGTTAAGTGCTTTGCATACTTAGCAGTTATGTAACTAATTATGTCATTGTCACGGAAAGCCGCGAGATCTGATCATCATATGCAAGGGAAGGGGCGCTTATTTAACTCTAACACTGCTGATGCTTTTTTAAAGTGATAGTAATGTAATGTCTTGAAGATAAATTAAGCGTCAATTATACATCATAGTTTTCTTTACAATCATGTATCTGGTCTACTTCACGTGTAATTATAGAATGTCCCTCTCCCGCCTAGGTTGACCACATGTCCCTGATTGCCCAGGATAGCCCCTAATTTGAAAAGTGTGTCCCATGTCCCTGTCAGACCCCTTATGGGACAATACAAAGTACCTGAACGAAGTCTCCAGAGCACAGAGTTCTAATCACTAAGAGAACTGCCCATTTCTTACTGTGACAGGAAGTGATGCCTCTGCTGGGCTATGAGGAAATGGCTTCCAGACAGAGGTCTAACACCAGAGAGAGAACTGATCCTTTATCCTGACATCAAACAGGCACTGCAGTGCAATTTTGTTGTAGTGTAATGCTAGTTTAAAGCTATGGGCGTGATGTACATTATCTTGTAGCCCACCACAGGCATCACTTCCTGTCACAGCAGCTAACGGGCACTCCTCCCTCTGGTGGTTAGAACTCTGTGGTTGCCCGGAGACAGAGAGGGTTGCTCACTGATGACCAGTGATGTATAGTGACCCCTCCCACACAGCTGCACTAGAGCCAATGACACGTACTCTACTGCTCTCATCTCTACAGTGTCCCTGAATGACAGAATGGAAATGTGGCCACCCTATCTTTTCCTCATTCCTGCTCTCCCTCTCTGTCTGTCTCTCTCTTTCCCTCTTTTTCTCCTCCTCCCTCCATCATTCTCTCTTGCTCTCTCTCTTCCTTATTCTTACTCTCTCTCCCTCTCTCTCTCTCTTATTCTCCTACTCCCTCCCTCATTCTCTCTCTTCCTCAATTTTGCATTCCCTCTCTCTCTTCCTATACCTCCCAAGTGTCCCTCTTTAGGAGGGACAGTCCCTCTTTTAGACCCAAATCCCTCTGTCCCTCTTTCCCACCCTGATGTCCCTCTTTTTAGGAGCTCGGATTGCATGGTGTGTATATAAGTGTATCATATTGCTCTACAGCAATAAAACTCACATTATTGTTTGTTTAAGTGTCTGTATATGTGTTTATAAATTAGTCTGAGTAAATAAAATACTCAGATCTTGTTATAAGTCATTTATTATGTTACACGAGGAGGTATAAATAGGTCATGAAATAGCCTAAAAATTCTCGGTAACTTCCCACCCACCAGCCACGCCCCCAGGAACACCCCCTAAAACACAAGTGTCCCTCTTTGGCAATTTGAAATGTTGGGAGGTATGTCTTCCTCATTCTTGCACTCTCTCCCTCTCTATGGTGAGCACATGTCACTGATTGCCCAGGATAGCCCCTAATTTGAAAAGTGTGTCCCATGTCCCTGGCAGCCCCCCTTAAGGGATGATACAAAGTCCCTGAATGAAGACTCCAGAGCATAGAGTTTTAATCACTACTAGGGGAACTCCCCATTGCCTACTGTGACAGGAAGTGATGTCTCTGCTGGGCTACAAGAAAATGGCTTCCAGACAGAGGTCTAAACACTAGAAAGAGATCCGAGCCTTGTTCTTGACATCAAACAGGCACTACAGTGCAATTGTGTTGCAGTGTACAGCTAGTCTAAGGCTTTGGGGGTGATGTACATTTTCTTGTAGCCTGCAACAAGCATCACTTTCTGTCACAGCAGCTAATGGGCAGGTCTCCCCTAGTGTTTAGAACTCTGTGGTGCGCTGGAGACAGAGAGGGTTGCTCGCTGATGACCAGTGATGTATAGTGACCCCTCCCACACAGCTGCACCAGAGCCAATGACACGTACTCTACTGCTCTCATCTCTACAGTGTCCCTGAATGACAGAATGGAAATGTGGCCACCCTACCCCCTCCCCCTTTACAAATGTAGCGCTGGTTCCCCCACAGATCTGGAATCCGGTCATCGAACCAGACAGATAGCAGCGAGGGACAATCTTCTTGCTGTCAGTATAAGGAAAACCCTGACCCCAATGATGAAGAAGGGCAGTTTTTCCTTATGTTGAAAGAAGATTGTCCCTCGTCGCGCTCCATCCAGATTGGCTTGCTGCTCTGAGGAGAGGCAGCTTTATGTATGTAAAGGGGTGGGAGGGGGGCCAATTTATCACATAATTACACATGAACTAGACCAGTTACAGGATTGTAATAACGCTCTGCATTGTCAAAAAACTATGATGTATGAGCAACGCTTAATTTATCTACAAACATTACAATCCCTTTAAGCTACTGTCTATATATATGCTGGGAGATGCTTCATTCAAGAGTCATGGCAACTCAAAAAACGGTTCCCTTTTCTACCTTTTAGGGGGCAAGAAATATTTTTTAATGAAAAAAAAAAACATTTATTGTAGGTATTTTCCTGCTGAGTAAAAGAAGGTTACCCCTACCGCTGGGGAATGGGAAGTTTCAAGTTTATTACAGTTTAAACAGCTGGGTGTTTTACAATAGCAGTACCCTCTGCTGTCCAGGTTACAAAGCTCAGCTGCAGTTCACCTGGGCGAGATGCACTAAGGGTCGATGTAGTGGTAAAATGCGTGTGGCCATGGAGAATACGACACACTTTACCATGTGTCCTAACAACTATCCATGCAAGAAGAGGAGGAGAGACATTAATCATTATCATATGAGGTTAGCTTAATGCTGGTGATGTGTTGGGGAGAGCACCTGGGGGGGCAGAGAGGAGGCATTCAGACTCCAGCACCAGGAACACTACCAGCCCTCCCTTACAAAACCGACACACTTCACAGATTATTTTAAAAAACACAGAACTGCCAGAACAGCTGTTACATGTATTTGTTTAAGCTGCTGTTCTGTCTTACCTGAACTGGCTGATCAGCTGTTTCAAGTCCACAGAGGACTATCCTCCGATCAGCTGATTCACGCAAACAGAAGACTGCTGTACTTAGCAAGGCCTTCCATTCACCATTACACTTCCCATTTGCCATTCATTACCACTCAATAAAAATAACTGAACCGCAATTATATGAGCCTGGCGTTTCCTGCAGGGTGTCCAGTCTGAAACCGCTCTCTTATCCCCCACATTCTCTGGGTTTACTGCCACACTGCCATGTGTGGTAATTGTACCACACAGTGTGCAATGTGTGGAAACACTGACAGATCCTTACATCTACAGATTGACTGTCAATTGGTGGTGATGGCAAATCTGTCAGTGGCAGCGCTGAGGAGGATAACCTAGAGGGCGCCAGTGGGACAAATGGAATATTATTAGTAGCTGTGCCATGGCACTAGATGTCCATGGTACAAGTGACATTGTGAGCATTTTTGTCTGGTGCCTCACTCATTTTTTGTGTCATGTTGTTCTTTTCAAGGAACAGTAGGATCTTTCTGATTGCGCACCTTCTCCCCAGGTGCTCCTGTTGGTGTTGCTGCTCCTGCCTCAGCATTGGTACTAGGATCTTCCATCACCTGCCACACGTCAGTGGTGGGCCTGGTTCTTCCACCACCGCAGTCTGTGGCAGAGATGATGGTCCTACTCCCACTATAACTACTGATGTAACAAGAAAAAGACAGAAAAGGGTGTAGATTACTCTAATAGCAAAAATATGTATATTATAAAGAAACTAGCCCCCCAGCATAAAATATGCTCAACAGATTGTAGATAGAAAATGCCTTGAAAATTAGACTTCACACCCGACAGTCAGATGCTGCTCTTCTGTGGTTATAACCCAAGTCCCATGGGTCAAGAACAGATCTCCAGTCCAGTAATCACCATTCATTTAATCAATAAAATAAACATTTTTTCTTGTTATACTGTCATTGCTTTAAGTACCCCATAACAAGTATCTATAATCAATATGAATCGCGTTGGGCTTTAAGTACATATTTTGTATTGTATTTTATTGATTAAATAAATGGTGACTACTGGACTGGAGATCTCTTCTTGACCCATGGGACTTGTCTTTTAACCAGTGAAGGGCAGCACTTGAATGTGAGATGAGGTATGAAGTCTAATTTTCAAAGCTTTATCTATCTGGAAATCTGGTGAGTTTATTTTATACTGGGGGCTAGTTTCTTTAAAATACACAGTTTTTTGCTCTTAGAGGTGTCTTGCCCTTTTCGCTCATTCTCTTGTTGCAGTTGACTGTGATGTACACACTCCACTAGTGTATAAAGGGCAGCAACAACCTAGAGGCTTTCCATAGGAACAAGAAAACTGAGAATTAATACCCCCATGAACTGAGAAATGATTGGATATTCCTTGGAGATTGGAAATCTTCTAACACACCATCCAAATCTGCTCATTTGTTATATATGGAACATGAGTACTACCAACAAGACACTTAGAAACATAGAATTTGTGCAGTAACAGTGCCAAGTGTCTTTTTAATAAATATCTTAAAGGGATAGTAATGTTTCATAATAAAAGCAGCTCTAATTAATCATCATAGTATTTGGACTTTGGAGAGTGTTATTTCAATTCTGTCAGAGTTGTAGTTCAAGACTAATTAAATGACAAAGTGTCCCCCTCCCGCCCCTTTTACTGATGTAACACTGCTCAGCCAGATCAGAAGGGAGGTGTCCAGGTAGATTGCAGAGAGGGACAATCTTCAATTAAGATAAGGGAAAAACCCTAAAAGCTTGTCAAGGGGGGCAGGGCTCTCATTGTTCTCATAGGAAGAAGATTGTCCCCTGCTGTTATCTGTCTGGTCTATGGACTGGATTCCACATCTGAGAAGAGATGGCTTACACTAGGTAAAAGGGGACGGGAGGGGAAACTTTGCTTGTGAATATCTCTCAAACCATAAAGGTCTGAGAGATAAGACTTATATCGTTCTTCATGGTTTTTTAATCCCTACAAAATAAAATAAACTTAAAACAAAGTATTACTATCCCTTTAAGTCCTTTTCTTTGTTTTTTGACGTGTACTTAAAATATAGGGAGTTTTCATTTATTCACTCCATAGCTGTCGGATGCATGTTGTGTCACTTCTGTTCACCACTTGGGGAAAAAACAACGTTCCCTGCGCTTAGGGATGTGGTTGGGGTAGTAACACAATCTGCAGGCATCCCTACCAACATTTGAAATGGGCGAAGAGGGACACTTTTGGTTTAGGTGGAGTTGCTGAGGGCGTGGCTTGTGGACAGGACATTACCTATGCATTTTAGTTAACTTCATGACCTATTGGCATTTGTTTGTGTAAATGAATAAACAATTTAGAGGTAGACCAAAAGTATTTTACTTACACAGAGTAACTTATACACACATGTAATGAAGTTTAAACAAACATTAATGTGAATTTTATTGCTGTGGATCACACAGTCTGATCTCCTAAACACAGGGACACCAGGGTGATACACTTATATACACACCACACAGTCTGATCTCCTAAACACAGGGACACCAGGGTGATACACTTCTATACACACCACACAGTCTGTTCTCCTAAACACAGGGACACCAGGGTGATACACTTATATACACACCACACAGTCTGATCTCCTAAACACAGGGACAACAGGGTGATACACTTATATACACACCACACAGTCTGATCTCCTAAACACAGGGACACCAGGGTGATGCACTTATATACACACCACACAGTCTGATCTCCTAAACACAGGGACAACAGGGTGATACATTTATATACACACCACACAGTCTGATCTCCTACACACAGGGACACCAGGGTGATGATACACTTATATACACACCACACAGTCTGATCTCCTAAACACAGGGACACCAGAGTGATACACTTATATACACACCACACAGTCTGATCTCCTAAACACAGGGACACCAGGGTGATACATTTATATACACACCACACAGTCTGATCTCCTAAACACAGGGACACCAGAGTGATACACTTATATACACACCACACAGTCTGATCTCCTAAACACAGGGACACCAAGGTGATACACTTATATACACACCACACAGTCTGATCTCCTAAACACAGGGACACCAGGGTGATACACTTATATACACACCACACAGTCTGATCTCCTAAACACAGGGACACCAGGGTGATACATTTATATACACACCACACAGTCTGATCTCCTACACACAGGGACACCAGGGTGATGATACACTTATATACACACCACACAGTCTGATCTCCTAAACACAGGGACACCAGGGTGATACACTTATATACACACATCACACAGTCTGATCTCCTAAACACAGGGACACCAGGGTGATACACTTATATACACACCACACAGTCTGATCTCCTAATCACAGGGACACCAGGGTGATACACTTATATACACACCACACAGTATGATCTCCTAAACACAGGGACACCAAGGTGATACACTTATATACACAGCATACAGTCTGATCTCCTAAACACAGGGACACCAGGGTGATACACTTATATACACACCACACAGTCTGTTCTCCTAAACACAGGGACACCAGGGAGATACACTTATATACACACCACACAGGGACACCAGGGTGATACACCTATATACATACCCACAGTCTCATCTCCTAAACACAGTGACACCAGGGTTATATACTTATATACACACCACACAGTCTGATCTCCTACATACACACAACACAGCCTGATCTCCTAAACACAGGGACACCAGAGTGATTCACTTGGGAGGTACAAACCCCTAATATTTCGTGAAGAGGGACACTTGGGAGGTATGGACCCCTAATACCTCCTCAAGAGAAACACTTGGGAATTATAGACCCCTAATATCTCCTAAAGAGGGATACATGGGAGGTATAGAGCCCTAATATCTCCTAAAGAGCGACACTTGGGAGGTGTGGGCCCCTAATATCTCCTAAAGAGGGACACTTGGGAGGTGTGGACCCCTAATATCTCCTAAAGAGGGACATTTGGGAGGTATGGTCCCCTAAAATCACCTGGGAGGTATACACCCCTAATATCTCCTAAAAAAGTACACTTGGAAGGTACAAACCACTAATATCTCGTGAAGAGGGACACTTGGGAGGTACGGACCCCTAATCTATATATATATATAAAAGAAGACTTCTGTGTGCCTGGCAAACACACCCAGGGGTGGTATTAAGGAGGAGTTACTGTTCCTATTGGGTGATTCAGTCATGCAGGGAGTTGGCCCACCCCCACTATGCAGCCCGCCCACCACTATCAAAGTCAGAAAAAAAACCATATGGCTGCCATTTGCTCCTACACCACAGACAAACACACATGCCCCACTCATACAGCACCAAACACACACACATGCCCCACTCACACAAACAGACCACCACACACACATATGCCCCACTCACACAGCACCAAACAGACATGCTCCCACTTACACACACAGCACCACATACACACACACAGCCAAAAATAAATATGGCTGACACACACACACAGTCACTCACCCTGACTCCCAGTGGCCTCAGCAGGACCTGTAGTGCAGCACCAGGTGAACAAAATGGCACTCAAAGGGTTAAGGTAGGCCCTCTGCTGAATTATTTCTTCACTGTCATCATTTGCCATGCAAGACACAGGACAGACAGCCATCAGGTACACACTTAACCCACTGACTGCCACAGGGTTGTGTATCAAGTTTTACCCCTCAGGGAGTGTGTTCAAACCCCTCACACTGCAAACTTGCATTTCCCTCCCACTTCTCCTCCTTCCCCAGCCTATTACTAACACTTTTCAACATTTATGTTAAGCCCCGCCCCCTACTCGTGATTAAGCCCCGCCCACTGTCAACCCAAATTGCCCCATTGCTCTCTCCACATCAGCAGCCCATGTAAAGTTCACAGGTATTACAGGTATTACACACTCATGCCCCACTCACACAGCACCAAACACCCATACACACACACACAAAGCCAGAAAGAAATATGGCTGACATACAGTCACTCACCCTGACTCCCAGTGGCCTCAGCAGGACCTGCACTACAGCTACTAAAGGCTGCTACAGCACCAGGGAAACAAAATGGCACTCAAAGGGTTAAGGTAGGTCCTCATTGCTCAATTAGTTCTTCACTGTCATCATTTGCCATGCAAAACACAGGACAGACAGCCATCAGATTCACACTTAACCCACTGACTGCCACAGGGTTGTGTATCGAGCTTTACCCCTCAGGGAGTGTGTTCAAACCCCTCACACTGTAAACTTGCATTTCCCTCCCACTTGTCCTCCTTCCCCAGCCTATTACTAACACTTTTTCCACATTTATGTTAACCCCCGCCCCCTACTCGCGATTAAGCCCCACCCACTTTTAACTCAGATTGCCCCATTTGTCTCACCACATCAGTCCCCTCTAGGGACTACACAAATCAAAGTTCCCAGGTATTCACTTCCCACTGCTATTTATCTCTGACATGCCTCTCTATACATTAACCATTTGAGTGCCAGAGGGGTACACAACTCATGCACGCATGTGTTTCTGCTCATATATGTTGCGTGTGTGTTTGTGTACATCTCTGTTACATATGTGTGTCCATGTGTGCATCTCCAGTGTGTCTGTATGTGTGCATGTCTTTTGCATGTCTCTGCCGCTCACTGTGTGTATGTGCATACCTCCCAACATTTCACATGGCCAAAGAGGGACACGTTAGTTTTAGGTGATATTGTTGGGGACGTGGCTGGTGGGCGGGGCATTACTAAGAATTTTTAGGTTATTTCATGACCTATTACTGGCGATTTATGTAACTGAATAAATGATTTAGTGCAAGACCAAAGTATTTTATTTGCACAGACTAATGTATAAACACATGTACTGAAGTTTATTGCTTTATTGCTGTAGAGCAAAGTAGTACACACCACACAGTCAGGGCTGGTGCAAGGATTTTTGCCACCCTAGGCAAAACCTAATTTTGCCACCCATTTCGCTCCGCCCCTTGTGTCCCACCCCTTTATACCCCGCCTACTTATACCCAACCTCTTTTCATGATTGTCCTCTCTCTGCCCCCTGGGCCAGTCTGCCCCTGGTCTGGAGATGCCTGTAAGAGATGCCCCCCACCAGCTCCAACTTGTTCCCTATCAGCTTCACTTTGGCCCACCAGCTCCACTTTGCCCCTATCAGCTCCACTTTGTCCCCCATCAACTCCAACTTGCCCCCACCAGCTCCACTTTGCCCCCCATCCATTCCAACTTGCCCCCACCGGCTCCACTTTGCCCCCCACCAGCTCCACTATGCCCCAGCAGCTCCAACTTACCACCATCAGCTCCACTGTGCCCCCCATCCGCTCTAAATTGCCACCATCAGCTCCACTTTGCCCCCATCTGCTCTAACGTGCCCCCCCTCAGCTCCACTTTACCCCCAGCAGCTCCAACTTGCCACCATCAGCTCCACTTTGCCCCCCATCCGCTCCAAATTGCCACCATCAGCTCCACTTTGCCCCCCATCCATTCCAACTTGCCCCCACCGGCTCCACTTTGCCCCCCACCAGCTCCACTATGCCCCCAGCAGCTCCAACTTACCACCATCAGCTCCACTTTGCCCCCATCCGCTCTAAATTGCCACCATCAGCTCCACTTTGCCCCCATCTGCTCTAACGTGCCCCCCCTCAGCTCCACTTTACCCCAGCAGCTCCAACTTGCCACCATCAGCTCCAACTTGCCACCATCAGCTCCACTTTGCCCCCCATCCGCTCCAACGTGCCCCCCTCAGCTCCACTTTACTCCCCCTCAGCTCCACTTTGCCCCCCATCCGCTCCAACTTACCCCCATCAGCTCCACTTAGCCCCCATCCACTCCAACTTGCCCCCACCACCTCCAACTTGCCCCCACCAGCTCCACTATGCCCCCACCAGCTCCACTATGCCCCCTTAGCTGCAACTTTCCCCTATCAGCACCAACTTACCCCCATCGGCTCCACTTTGCCCCCAGCAGCTCCAACTTGCCGCCATCAGCTCCAACTTGCCGCCATCAGCTCCACTTTGCCCCCCATCCGCTCTAACTTGCCCCCCATCCGCTCTAACTTGCCCCCCATCCGCTTTAACTTGCCCCCCCACCAGCTCCACTTTGCCCCCCTTCAAGCTCCACTTTGCCCCCCTTCAAGCTCCACTTTGCCCCCCTTCAGCTCCACTTTGCCCCCCCTCAGCTCCACTTTGCCCCCCCCTCAGCTCCACTTTGACCCTCATCCGCTCCAACTTACCCCCATCAGCTCCACTTTGCCCCCACCAGCTCCAACTTGCCCCCAGCAGCTCCACTATGCCCCTTCAGTTCCAACTTGCCCCCCATCACATACCTGCAGCTCCCGCGCAGTCTTCTCTTCAGTAATGCAGAGCGAGGCGGGAGATCATGACTCCCAGCGCGCTCTGCATTACTAAAGATCCGACCCAATGAGGGAGCGCTGTAGCAACACAGACTTGATTGTGTTGTGGTTCCCGGCGTGGTGTGTGCGGGCGCAGCTCTTCTCCGCTGCATGCCCGTGCCCCCAGTACGTGTGCGCCCTAGGCCGGCGCTTACCTCGCCTATAGGTGGAGCCGGCCCTGCACACAGTCTGACCTCCTAAAAAGAGGGACAGAGGGATCCGGCCCTCAAAGAGGGACACTTGGGATGTATGGTATGTGTCTGCCTGTGTGTTGTATATGTCTGTGTTTATCAGTGTGTCTGCATTTCACACACGTGCGCCCAACGGTCATAACATGACGGGCAACGCCGTCCCACATTGCTAGTATCTCCTAAAGAGAGACACGTGGGAATTATAGACCCCTAATATCTCCTAAAGAGGGACACTTGGGAGGTACAGATCTCTAATATAGTAACATAGTAAATTAGGTTGAAAAAAGACACAAGTCCATCAACTTCCACCTTCGCATCTCCTAATCAATGCATTGGATAACTCGCTGGCACTTAAATGGTTACAGAATAGGCAAAACAATAAATAAGAAATATGTCTGACAGCAATAGAGAGAGTCGATAAATATTTATATATTATTTTATACAGAAAATTAAAACAAGTTTACTTTGTCTTACAGAGAAGTACAATCTGCCTGTGTCGTACTTGCCATCTTCCTGTAAAATAGGTCGTTTTGAAGAAATTAACCTTTATGTGTTGGCACGCATTGACACTTCATGCTAATTCCCTTGCACAGAATGCTAATTAGTTCTGCCCAAGCTAAACGCATCCCCCGCTGTGCTATTAGAAATGTACCCAACGTGTGGGCTGTGTCAGCCCAGCACATAAACTAATTAGCATAATTATATTACAAACAAATGGTTACAGAAACTTTCTTTTTCTCTTAAAAATGAACTAAACATCATAAAGGGATAGTAATACATAAAAATCGCTATCTCCCATGTTGTAACCAACAACCAGCGCCATCTCTCAAACCTTTATGGTTTGAGAGATATCCGCTTTCAAAGTTCCCTCTCCCCTGACTTCAGCGTTCTAGCTGAGAACAGGGGAATCCTCTCCTGGGATCAGCCGGTGGCTCTGCAGCAGAGCCAAGATCGTGGTAATAAAAAAGAAATCCTTCACTAAAAAGGTCTTCTACGTGTGCGTGACAACAGTCTACATAGTGAGCCTGGTCTGAGGCAGTAGACCATTGTCATGAAGATTTCCTTGTATCCACTCCTATTTCGGCTCTCTCCAGACGAGCCGACCGGTCTGAGGACCATAATCCAAGTCTGACAGATAGAGCGATGACGTAGTTTAAAGGGGCGGGAGGGATAAACTTTACATAGCGATTAATCTTAAACTATAAAAGTTAGAACAAAAAGATGGATTTTTTTAATTACTATCTACAATATTATAGCCACCTTAATAATACTTAATTATTTTAAGGTTTTTTAATACACCTTAAAATGTAAAAAAAAATATGTTGTAGGGTTTATCCCCCTGAATAAAACAAGAGTACTCCCACTGCTGAAAGGTGTTTCATTCAAAAGTTATTAATTTTCAAAGTTGAATTTTTTAGGTGCAATATCACAGTGGCCTGAAATTGTAGAGTGGCGCTGTTGCTACACCATCCTATGGAGATTTATGGTCCCGTGACCAGAGCTGTCCATAGGATCGTGTAGCAACAGCGCCACTCTACAATTTCAGGCCACTGTGATATTGCACCTAAAAACATTCAACTTTGAAAATTAATAACTTTTGAATGAAACACCTTTCAGCAGTCGGAGTACTCTTGTTTTACTCAGGGGGATAAACCCTACAACATATTTTTTTTTACATTTTAAGTATTACTATCCCTTTAAAGGGATAGTAATGTTTCATAATAAAAGCAGCTCTAATTAATCATCATAGTATTTGGACTTTGGAGAGTGTTATATCAATTCTGTCAGAGTTGTAGTTCCAGAGTAATTCAATGACAAAGTATCCCCCTCCCACCCCTTTTTCTGATGTAACACTGCTCAGCCAGATCAGAAGGGAGGTGCCCAGGTAGACTGCAGAGAGGGACAATCTTCAATTAAGATAAGGGAGAAACCTGAAAAACTTGTCAAGGGGGCAGGGCTTTCATTGTTCTCATAGGAAGAATATTGTCCCCTTCTGTTATCTGTCTGGTCTATGGACTGCATTCCACATCTGAGAAGAGATGGCTTACACTAGGTAAAAGGGGCAGGGCTTTCATTGTTCTCATAGGAAGAAGATTGTCCCCTGCTGTTATCTGTCTGGTCTATGGACTGCATTCCACATCTGAGAAGAGATGGCTTACACTAGGTAAAAGGGGGCAGGGCTTTAATTGTTCTCATAGGAAGAAGATTGTCCCTTGCTGTTATCTGTCTGGTGCTACAACCAGATTCTACATCTGAGGTGAGCAGTGTTACACTAGGTAAAAGGGACGGGGGGGATACTTTATCATTCAATTACTCTTGATCTACAACTCTGACAGCATTGAAATAACACTCTCCATGGCCCAAATACTATGAAGATTAATTGGAGCTGCTGTTTTTGTGAAACGTTACTATCCCTTTAAAGGAAGTATTACTAGCCCTTTAAAAAACTTGTACTTAATACTCGGAGATAAAGTTTCAATGATATATTACTATCCCTTTAAGGAACGCTAACCGTGTCTAATAATTACCAAACGGTTACCTTACCGTGGTCAGAAAATCCAAATTCCGCATCACTCTGTCATCGGTATCAAATCCTGCGCCCTGCGCCTTCATACTGACTCCAGTGTATATACAAGAAGCAGATGGCACGGGAGCTATCGGGAAGCAAATCTGAGATTACAGCAATTAAATAAACATCCAAATGAAACACTTAGGTGAACTGAGATCTTTGGAAAAAAAATCCCCTAACTGCTTCTAATTGGTTTTATTACATGTGTTAGTGGGGATGGACCCATTAAGCCGAATGAGAAAGTTAACTATAGTCTATACTATTTCAGCCTGACAAATGACTCCTAGAGGGTGTAATTCTACTCGTATCTGTTCCACAATCACACTCCACTCTGCAAATTACAACTCATCAGGCACCTTTTACTGCTATAGGAGAACAACAATAGGGTTAATTAATGCTTTGTTCCTATTAACCCTCTGAATGCCGGGGAGCTTTGAATGGTACAGCTGGTCACATCAGCTCAAAACTGCCTTAACCATTTGAGTACCAGAGATGTATCCAAAGCATTGCGCTCAAAGGGTTAAAGTGACAGCCAGCCTCCTGTTTGAGTTTACATTTTCTGGTAGCATCACTGACAGATGCATACCTCCCAAGTGTCCCTCTTTAGGAGATATTAGGGGTCAGTACCTCCCAAGTGTCCTTCTTTAGGAGATATTAGGGGTCCATACCTCCCAAGTGTCCCTCTTTAGGAGATATTAGGGGTCCATACTTCCCAAGTGTCCCTCTTTAGGAGATATTAGTGATCTATACCTCCCAAGTGTCCCTCTTTAGGAGATATTAGGGGTCCGTACCTCCCAAGTGTCCCTCTTTAGGAGATATTAGGGGTCCATACCTCCCAAGTGTTCCTCTTTAGGAGATATTAGGCATCCATACCTCCCAAGTGTCCCTCTTTAGGAGATATTAGGGGTCCATACCTCCCAACTGTCCCTCTTTAGGAGATATTAGGGATCCATACCTCCCAAGTGTCCCACTTTAGGAGATATTAGGGGTTCATACCTCCCAAGTGTCCATCTTTAGGGGATATTAGGGCTCCATACCTCCCAAGTGTCCCTCTTTAGGCGATATTAGGGCTCCATACCTCCCAAGTGTCCCTCTTTAAGAGATATTAGGGCTCCATACCTCCCAAGTGTCCCTCTTTAGGAGATATTAGTGGTCCATACCTCCCAAGTGTCCTTCTTTAAGAGATATTAGGGCTCCATACCTCCCAAGTGTCCCGCTTCAGGAGATATTAGGGGTCCATACCTCCCAAGTGTCCCTCTTTAAGAGATTTTAGGGATCCACATCTCCCAAGTGTTCCTCTTTAGGAGATATTAGGGATCCGCACCTCTTTAGGAGATATTAGGGATCCTTACCTCCCAAGTGTCCTTCTTTAGAAGATATTAGGGATCCATACTACCCAAGTGTCCCTCTTTAGGAGATATTAGGGATCCATACCTCCCATGTGTCCCTCTTTAGGAGATATTATGGGTCCGTACATCCCAAGTGTCCCTATTTAGGAGATATTAGGGGTCCATACCTCCCAAGTATCCCTCTTTAGGAGATATTAGGGATCTATACCTCCCAAATGCCCCTCTTTAGGAGATATCAGGGGGTCTGTACCTCCCAAGGTTCCATATATATGAGATATTAGAGGTACATATCTCCCAAGTGTCCCTCTTTAGGAGATATTAGGGGTCCATACCACCCATGTGTCCCTCTTTAAGAGATATTAGGGATCCTTACCTCCCAAGTGTCTCTCTTTAAGAGATATTAGGGATCCTTACCTCCCAAGTGTCCCTCTTTAGGAGATATAGGGATCCATACCTCCCAAGTGTCCCTCTTTAGGAGATATTAGGCATCCATACCTGTGTCCCTATTTAGGAGATATTATGGGTCTGTACCTCCCAAGTGTCCCTATTTAGGAGATATTAGGGGTCCATACCTCCCATGTGTCCCTCTTTAGGAGATATTAGGGGTCTGTACCTCCCAAGTGTCCCTCTTTAGGAGATATTATGGGTCCGTACATCCCAAGTGTCCCTCTTTAGGAGATATTAGGGGTCCATACCTCCCAAGTATCCCTCTTTAGGAGATATTAGGGATCTATACCTCCCAAATGCCCCTCTTTAGGAGATATTAGGGGTCTGTACCTCCCAAGCTTCCATATATATGAGATATTAGAGGTACATACCTCCCAAGTGTCCCTCTTTAGGAGGGGACAGTCCCTGTTTGAGACCCAAATCCCTCTGCCCCTCTTTCCCACCCCGATGTCCCTCTTTTTAGGAGATCCGACTGAGTTATGTGTATATAAGTGTATCAAATGGCTCCACCGCAATAAAACTCACATTGTTGATTCTTTAAACGTCAGTATCTATGTTTAAAAATTAGTTTATATAAATGTAGTCTTGCTCTAAATCATTTATTCAGTCACACACACAGGTGTCAATAGGTCATGAAATAACCTAAAATTTCTTGGCAATACCCCTCCCACCAGCCACGCTTCCAGTAACACCCCCTAAAACAAAACTGTCCCTCTTTGGTCATTTTCAAACGTTGGGAGGTATGCAAATAGCACACTGAATGTGTTTTCAGGGAGCTTTCTCTCAAGAACTGTAAAAGCAAGAATATTTATACAATGTAACATTATCCCTTTAACGAAAAACCCTGCCGCCACTGCAGCATACTGAGCACTCAGTACTGCACGGATAGTGTTACATTGTGTGACTGTCCCGGCTTTCTCAATCCTTGACAGGAAAGTCTCTGGAAACAGAAATTCAGGGAGCTCCCTGTCAGTAGGGATGCCAGATCATCCCTTTAAACCTGAAAACATGAAAAATGTCTGCTGCATGGAGACTTGGGTATCATCACAGTCAGGGCCGGTGCAAGGATTTTTTTATACACAGGCGAAGGTGCATTTTGATGCCCCCCCCCGACACGGACACAATCCCCTGACCCCCCTCCCTTGCCACAATCCCCTGCCCCGCCCACATATTCACCTCCACACTCTCCCCACCTCCAAATTGCCCCTTCCACAATGCTCCCTTCATCTCCACAATACCCCCTTATCTCCGCATTGCCCCTTCATCTCCACAATGCCCCCTTATCTCCTCATTGCCCCTTCATCTCCACAATGCCCATTCCACATTGCCCCTTCATCTCCGCAATGCCCCTTCCACAATGCTCCCTTCATCTCCACATTGCCCCCTTCATCTTCACAATGCCCCCTTCATCTTCACATTGACCCATCCACATTGCCCCCTTCATCTTCACAATGCCCCCTTATCTTCACAATGCCCCCTTCATCTCCACATTGACCCATCCATAATGCCCCCTTCATCTCCACAATGCCCCCTCCACATTGCCCCTTCATCTCCACAATGCCCCCTCCACATTGCCCCTTCATCTCCACATTGACCCTTCCACAATGCCCCCTTAACTCCACATCGCCCCTTCATCTCCACAATTCCCCTTCACAATGCTTCCTTCATCTCCACAATGCCATCTACATCTCCACAATGCCCCCTCCACATTGCCCCTTCATCTCCACATTGACCCTTCCACAATGCCCCCTTAACTCCACATCGCCCCTTCATCTCCACAATTCCCCTTCACAATGCTTCCTTTATCTCCACAATGCCCCCTCCACATTGACCCTTGCATAATGCCCCTTCGTCCCCCTACCTTGAGTCCCTGGTGGTCTAGCGGCGTGCCACAGCTTAAAGCTCTGTGCCTCCTTCGGCACAGAGCTGAGGCTCCCGCGCGCTGCTCTCAGTAATGCAGAGCGCTGGGAGATGATGTCATCTCTCAGCGCTCTGTATTACTACAGAGCCTGGGTCTCTCTGCGGTATGTAACAGACGCTGCGAGGGAGCGCTGATTTTCACTACCAAGCGCTCCCTCGCGGCGTCTTTGTAACACACCGCAGAGAGACCCAGACAGCTACTTACCTCTTTCGGCGCCCCTCCATTGCGGCGCCCTAAGGCAGCTGCCTGTTCTGCCTTAATGGCAGCGCCGGCCCTGATCACAGTCCCGGAATCACCACTACAGCCTTGTAGCAGGCAGTGAAGGGGAAGATGAAAAAGAAAAGTAATTAAAATGTAAAGACAATTTAACTTTACATAGTGTACACCTGCAGACTCCACAAAAAAAAATGTAACCCCTTGGTTGCAAGAGAGATCTCCAACGCATTGCTTGGCAGTGTGCTGGAGATTTCTCTAGCATCCAAGGGGTTAAATAACAGCCTGTATAACAGTGGTGCGGGGACATTGAGATTGGTCTGGCCACACCCACAATTCAGAATGTGGGCGTGGCCATCACAGCTGAGGCACCGCCCCTCATCAGTTGCAGCTGTTGGCAGTTACCTACTCTGCCTGTTGGGAAGGCAGACCTGTTTGCGAGGCCACTTAAGTGTCAGTGATAGGCTCCCATATGCTGTATTTATTAACCCTTTCAGTGCCAGAAGGGTACACAATGCATTGTGTAGCCTCTGGCACTGAAAGGGTTAAGCCCTTACAGTCTATAGTCTCATAGCAGAGCATGACCATACCCTGGGCCTTAACACATAGAATGACATACCGGTACATGATGTGGACCTGTAAACCGACAGAAGCATTGTCAGCAGTGACATCGCTGTCCGTGTGTCTGTAGGAGACTCACGCTGTCTGTCTCATACAGGGCTAGATGCTATTATAGGTGCTAATTTTATCACTGCTTTTATCTCTAGTTTTCCCCGTAGACTTGCATAGGAAAATGTTTGATAAAATGGGTGTTAAAGGAGCAGTAAACTTTTTTTTATGAAAAAATATATATTGTAGGGATTTTCCTACTGAGTAAAATAAGGGTACTCCCACTGCCAAGAGATTTATATTTCCAGAGTTATTACAGTTTAAACCCGTGCTTTTTTACATTAGCAGTGCCCTCTAGTGGTCAAATTCTAATTAGATTTCCTGTTAGATTCTAATGGAGAGGTAAGTCAGAAAAGTCAGTGATATACAGTTCTCCATACAATGTGATACAAACTGCTGAGTCACTTCCTGTCAGTTAGATCTATCAGGAAGTAATCACAGTAAATTCACTTCCTGTCAGTTAGAACTATTAGGAAGTAAACACAGTAAATTAACTTCCTGTCAGTTAGATCTATCAGGAAGTAAACACAGTAAATTCACTTCCTGTCAGTTAGAACTATCAGGAAGTAAACACAGTAAATTCACTTCCTGGTTATTTAAACTGCTATAAATTTTGAATAAAACATCTGACAACGATGGGAGTGACCTTGTTTTATTCAGCAGGAAATGCTCTATAAAATATGTATTTTCATAAAAAAAGTTTACTGCTCCTTTAACATTTAGCACCTGCAATAGAATCTATCCCCAGAATGTCTCAATACACTTTAGATCACAACTTGTCTCGTAGGAAGGGCGTTCGAGTGCTTTCGAAAACCATTCATAGTTCTCTTTTATTGAGAATCTTTCATAGTCCTCTTCTGCTGAGAACCATTCACGGTTCTCATTAGTAGGAATATGAATGGAATGACCTAAATGTGAACTCTTTGTATAAAACACACAGTCCACAATTAAAGGGACAGGAACATACTCCGAAGCATTTGCCAAACTGAAGAGTAAGCATTGCCTGTACATCTCATAAAAAAAAGTGTATAAAAAAATGAAAAATAATAATAAAAATGTATTGTATGTTATAGAAAATGAAAAATGTTCCTTAGGCTTTTATCCCCATTCACTGCAATAATTCAAGGGAAATTCTACACCTACAGGGTGTCTCTATAAATGGGAAAACTCGAGGAGTTAATTTATAGATATTTTATGTGAAATGGAATTTTGACTCATTCCTTAAGGTTGCAAATGCAAAAATCCCTTTAATTTGTGCTCAAAACACAAAAAGGCAGCTAAACAAACTATATCCACACTATAGGATATAACAAATCTAAATTGTATATATTCCAAAATGTTTGAAGCGCCTACCAATAAAGGAGAATACATTTTGTGTTTATCTGAGAATATTAAATGTAAAAATAAAAATGGAGATATATAAAATTGTGTCTATATCACAATATCCTATATAATAATTTGCTAAAATGTGTGTAACAACAAATTCATGTACAGTAGAGACTGCCCGCGACGCAGCTTGCGTCCAGCTCTGTATCAGCCGCGGCGCGGGCAGTCTCTACTGCACATGACTGCTCCATGACCAGCTGGCAGTGGCACTGTGGCCCGTGTAACGGGCTCTTAAACTAGTTGGTTAATAAAACACCACAATTAAATATATCCAATATACTATGCCCACATCTCTTGGCTTAGACCCGCAGACTGGCGCCACTAATCTAATACGTCGGAGGGTATGTTCCCACACAACTAATACATGCACATACTAAAATAGCCTCAAATGAAAAATATACAGCACGTATTCCAGGTATAATGTACAAGAACAAACAAATGATTCGGGTAATATTACTCATATAGTCCAGTAACGCCTGAACTACATCACCTCCACTTCAATACTGCATTTTTAAATGTCCGCACTGGGCTGTCAGACGTCACCCTTAAATCAGTGTATACATACACAGAGGAAAAACCTCTCTAAGTCCTTAAAGGGATAGTGATGTTTCAAAATAAAAGAAGCTCCAATTAACCTTCATAGTATATGGTCCATGGAGAATGTTATTTCAATACTGTCAGAGTTGTAGTTCAAGCAGGGGAGGGCTGGCCTGGGGGGCAGAGGGGCAATTGCCCCCTGGGTTGGTCATGTGTCTGGGCTGGTGGACCACTCCCTCACTCAATCTCCCACTTGTAAATGGAGCCACACTAGTGATACCACAGAGCTTACATTTGAAAATAATCTATATACAAATGATAACGCAGAGCTACAATACAAATAGAGCTACACTAGTGGTATAGCCTGTTTCCCCTGTAAGCTCTATGGCATCAATAGTGTAGCTTTATTTAAATTGTAAGCACTGTAATATCACTAATGTAGCCCCATTTCAACTGTAAGCTCTGTGGTATCACTTGTCTTATTTCACAACATTAAGGACAATTTTAAAATTAACAAAACAGGGGTGGGCTGGGACAGTGGGCTCGGCCGATCGTAGAAATGGGCCACTTGATTGCATTTGCCCTCTGGGCTGTATGTTGCCAGCCCTCACCTGAGTACAAGAGTAATTGAATGATAAAGTATCCCCTCCCTCCCCTTTTACCTAGTGTAAGCCGCCTCCCCTCAGATGTGGAATCTGGTCTCTTGACTGGATAGATCACAGCAAGGGGCAATCTTCTTACTGTGAGAACAATGAAAGCCCTGCCCCCCTTGACAGGTTTTGCAGGTTGTTCCTTATGATCACTGAAGATTGTCCCTCTCTGCGATCCATCCGGACAGTCTTGCTGCTCTGAGGTGAGCAGTGTTACATCAGTAAAAGGGGCGGGAGGGGGATACTTTATCATTGAATTACTCTTGTACTACAACTCTGATAGTATTGAAATAACACTCTCCAAAGTCCAAATACTATGAAGATTAATTGGAGCTGCTTTTATTGTGAAACACTACTATCCCTTTAAGGTGCAAAATAGTCACAGTCTTTAATGAGTTAAGGACATATTTCTCCGTTTAACCTTCTGAGCACCAAAGGGGTATGCAACACCTTGCTTTGAAATGCTTCATACAGCATTTTGTTGCTCAGAGGGTTAATGCTGACATGCCCCCAGGGGTAATTACCTCTTGTTAACCTCCGCAGTCATTTATTGCCCGCCTGCGTCTCCTTGATCACATTTTGTTTGTGGCCTCTTAAATAAGGAATGAAATGCAGCGGATTTGTGTCTCCTCTCCCCAGTGGACATGAAAACTGATCGATTGCTCCGGATGGCTGTATTTTTTGCTCCAGGGTGTATATTTAATTTTTATTTGTATTTATTTCTAGTTTCTTGTTTGACATGTGTTCACAGTCTGACTCTATTAATCCACAATCTTGTTTTTGTCAAAGAAACGAAAGAAATTACTTGTGCAGAATAACTCCGCAATGTGTAAAGACAGAGGCGTAACTAGAATCCTCTGGTCCCTGGTGAAAGAAGTGCCACGGGCCCCCCCACCACATTGGCCCCCCTTGACCACACTGACCCCCTCCACAATGCCCCTCAATCTTCACAATGCCCCCATCTCCTACCTCCCTGGAGCTCCCGCGCGGTCCCCTTAGTAATGCAGAGCGCTGGAAGATGATGTAATCTCCCAGCACTCTGCATTACTAGATGATGTCATCTCCCAGCGCTCTGCATTACTAGATGATGTCATCTCCCAGTGCTCTGCATTACTAGATGATGTCATCTCCCAGTGCTCTGCATTACTAGATGATGTCATCTCCCAGCGCTCTGCATTACTAAATGATGTAATCTCCCAGCTCTCTGCATTACTAGATGATGTCATCTCCCAGCACTCTGCATTACTAGATGATGTCATCTCCCAGCACTCTCCATTACTAAATGATGTCATCTCCCAGCGCTCTGCATTACTAGATGATGTCATCTCCCAGTGCTCTGCATTACTAAATGATGTCATCTCCCAGTGCTCTGCATTACTAGATGATGTCATCTCCCAGCACTCTGCATTACTAGATGATGTCATCTCCCAGCACTCTGCATTACTAGATGATGTCATCTCCCAGCGCTCTACATTACTAGATGATGTTATCTCCCAGTGCTCTGCATTACTAGATGATATCATCTCCCAGCACTCTGCATTACTAGATGATGTCATCTCCCAGGGCTCTGCATTACTAGATGATGTCATCTCCCAGAGCTCTACATTACTAGATGATGTTATCTCCCAGTACTCTGCATTACTAGATGATATCATCTCCCAGTGCACTGCATTACTAGATGATATCATCTCCCAGCTCTCTGCATTACTAGATGATATCATTTCCCAGCGCTCTGCATTACTAGATGATGTCATCTCCCAGCACTCTGCATTACTAGATGATGTCATCTCCCAGCACTCTGCATTACTAGATGATGTTATCTCCCAGCGCTCTACATTTCTAGATGATGTTATCTCCCAGTGCTCTGCATTACTAAATGATGTCATCTCCCAGTGCTCTGCATTACTAGATGATGTCATCTCCCAGTGCTCTGCATTACTAGAGCAGCGGTGGGAGATTGAGGGTGCCAGGCGGAGGGGTCGCAGGGGGCGGCCGGGCCCCTGGAGTGACGGGCCCAGTCGCAGGTGCGACCCCTATAGTTATGCCACTGTGTAAAGGAATGATAGTTTTCTTAACTTAGGGGAATATAGTCAGTTGATGAATGCTGTGCAGCGTGTTAGAGAGGAATTTTATTCCAATGTTATTGCAGCTTTAACTTGAATTTTTTAGGTGCAATATCACAGTGGCCTGAAATTGTGCAGTGGCGCTGTTGCTACACCATCTTATGAAGGTTTATGGTCAACTGACCAGAGCATTCCATAGGATGGTGTAGCAACAGCGCAACTGTACAATCTCAATCCACTGAGATACTGCACCTAAAAAAATTCGACTCTGAGCTGTAATAACTTATGAATAAAACACCTTTTAGCAGTGGGAGTTCCCTTGTTTTACTCAAGGGATAAACCCTACAACATATTTTTTTTTACTATCCCTTGAAAGGGGAAGTAACAACATAAAGTAATACAGACATGTAATAGTACGGTAATTAAGTTCACTTGTATTTTAGAGTCCTGCAGCATTTAAAGATTTTTCTAGTGAATCAATTAACAGAAAAAATCCCAAATCGCTATCACTCACCAGTTACTGTATTAGCTAACTGCAGGGAGACATTTTTTTTTACATGCTAAAATAAATATACACTGAGCATGTAAGTGCTCTGCACTAAAATTCTGCAATTTGCCACTTTTTTGCAACATTGTCACTGGGTGTGACGTAGGGTCAGGGGGGATGGTATTTTACAAATTTGGCGGCTTATTCCATACCTCCCAAGTGCCCCTCTTTAGGAGATATTAGGGGTGCATATCTCCCAAGTGTCCCACTTTAGGAGATATTAGGGATCCATACCTCCCAAGTGTCCCACTTTAGGAGATATTAGGGGTTCATACCTCCCAAGTGTCCCTTTTTAGGAGATATTAGGTATCCATATCGCCCAAGTGTCCCACTTTAGGAGATATTAGGGGTTCATACCTCCCAAGTGTTCCTCTTTAGGAGATATTAGGGATCCATACCTCCCAAGTGTCCCTCTTTAGGAGATATTAGGGGTCCATACCTCCCAAGTTTCCCACTTTAGGAGATATTAGGGGTTCATACCTCCCAAGTGTCCCACTTTGGGAGATATTAGGGGTTCATACCTCCCAAGTGTCCCTCTTTAGGAGATATTAGGTATCCATATCACCCAAGTGTCCCTCTTTACGAGATATTAGGGGTTCATACCTCCCAAGTGTCCCTCTTTAGGAGATATTAGGGATCCATACCTCCCAAGTTTCCCTCTAGCAACGCCAGCTGGGACTGACAGTGCAGGTGTGCAGACGTCACTATGGGATGATGTCTGCGCTCCGTCCTGCCTGTCAGCCCGAGAAGAATGGATAATCCTATCTAACACGGTAATAATTCTGGTGACTAGCGCTACTGAGCAGCTAGTCGCCAGATGTTGAATTATTGGGGGGCAAGTTGTTTAGCGGTGGTAGTTCCACTTTAAGGCGCACGGTGCATTTTTTTTTTATTGTTCCTGGAATCAGAGGTCCCCGAACGACGTGCAGCCGAGCGTGGACCCCTAAATTCCAGGATGTACATGTAAGTCATGGGTCCTTTGCGCACGTTTTCCCCATGATGACCATGTATGTCCTTGGTCCTTAAGGGGTTAAAATTTTAAAAAACAACATTGCTATTAATTTAAGCTACTTGAAAAATAATGTAACAGTAACACAGTAACACAGTAAATCAGGCTGAAAAAAGACACAAGTCCATCAAGTTCAACCTTCGCTTGCCTTGTTAGAGGAAAAATCCAACTGATTCTGGGATCTAAGTTCGAATAGAGAATTCTTTACAGATCCTGATAGGGAGCATAAAATATTAGCGGCCATATGCACAAAGTAAGTTCTTTTTTTATTTAAATGGGGATTTTAACTCCTGAAATTCTAGTGATGTCTCCAACGTATTGAAAAGCAATGAGGTTAAAAATCCCCATTTATATCAATTTAGGAGATTTTAATTTGTCCCCAAAATTGACTAGTTTTCCATTTTTACATGTGATAGAATATATTTTGGAGTGATTGTCCCTTTAAGTCTTAAAGGGATAGTAATGTTTCATAATTAAAGCAGCTCTAATTAATCATCATAGTATTTGGACCTTGGAGAGTGTTATTTCAATTCTGTCAGAGTTGTAGTTCAAGAGTAATTCAATGATAAAGTATCCCCCTCCCGCCCCTTTTACTGATGTCACACTGTTCAGCCAGATCAGAATGGAGGTGCCCAGGTAGACTGCAGAGAGGGACAATGTTCAGTTAAGATAAGGGAAAAACCTGAAAAACTTGTCAAGGGGGGCAGGGCTTTCATTGTTCTCATAGGAAGACGATTGTCCCCTGCTGTTATCTGTCTGGTCTATGGACTGGATTAAACATCTGAGAAGAGATGGCTTACACTAGGTAAAAGGGGCGGGAGGGGAAACTTTGCTTGTGAATATCTCTCAAACCATAAAGGTTTGAGAGATAAGACTTATATCTTTCTTCATGTTTTTTTAATGGCTACAAAATAAAATAAAGATAAAATGAAGTATTACTATCCCTTTAAGACATTTCCTGTGCTGTTTTTTTTCCCTCACTGGGGAAGGGATTTTCCTCGGACCACCCAGTCAGCCAGTTCTTATGTGATGCAATGCCCGGCAGATTTAATTTGTGGCCCTTCTGACGTTCCCTTTCATGTGATGTAAAAAATGATGACTCCTTTATTTGGAAGACAATCAGTGAATAAGGAACAACACAGTGCCTGTCTCACAGAGTGCCACCCTTCGTACGGGTCAGCTGGCGCAGAACTAAAGTCCACGGCTTTCTCTTTCTCTTCAACTGGGCTCATTTAGTAGCATGATTTCCACAGAAGAAGGAGGGGGTTAATTCAAATGATTAATCTATTCTTATTTTTAACAAGAGGACAAGGACTTTTTTAAAGAGGCAGTGAAAGCTTAAAGGGATACTAATACTTAAATATTACTAATCCCCATATTGTAGGCACGTTAAAAATTTTTTAATTGTTCCCATTGTCATCTCTCAAACCTTTATGGTTTGAGAGATAACTGCCCGCAAAGTTCCCCCCTCTTCCCCCCCTTTCCCTGAAGTCAGCGTTGTAGCTGACTGCAGAGATATCCTGTCTTACGTGCATCAGGAGGCTCTGCAGCAGAGCCGAGATCACGTTAATAAAAAATCATTATTTCACTGAAACGGTCTTCTACGTGTGCTTGCAAACCAATCACAAACCAAGCACATGTAGAAGACCGTTTCAGTGAAATAATTTTTTTTTAGTAACGCGATCGCGGCTCTGCTGCAGAGCCTCCTGATGCACGTGAGACAGGATATCTCTGCAGTCAGCTACAACGCTGACTTAAGGGAAAGGGGGGAAGGAGGGGGGAACTTTGCGGGCAGTTATCTCTCAAACCATAAAGGTTTGAGACATGACAGTGGGGACAATTAAATTCTTTTTAACATGCCTACAATATGGGGATTAGTAATACTTAAGTATTACTATCCCTTTAAAGGGATAGTAATGTTTCACAAAATCAGCAGCTCCAATTAATCTTCATAGTATTTGGGCCATGGGGAGTGTTATTTCAGTACTGTCAGAGTTGTAGTAGAAGAGTAATTGAATGATAAAGTATCCCCCTCCTGTCCCTTTTATCTAGTGTAAGTCACCTCCCCTCAGATGTGCAATCTGGTCTCTTGACCGGACAGATCACAGCAAGGGACAATCTTCTTACTGTGATCATAAGGAAAACCCTGCCCCCCTTGACAGGTTTTTCAGGTTTTTTCTTATGATCACTGAAGATTGTCCCTCTCTGTGATCCATCCGGACAGTCTTGCTGCTCTGTGGTGAGAAGTGTTACATCAGTAAAAGGGACGGGAGGGGGATATTTTATCATTCAATTACTCTTGTACTACAACCCTGACAGTATTGAAATAACACTCTCCATGGCCCAAATACTATGGAGATTAATTGAAGCTGCTTTTATTGTGAAATTTTACTATCACTATATTTTATATAATGTAGTAAAAGGCTGGTATGGTTGGGGGGGAGCAGTGTCAGTAAGTGGGGAGGTAATCTAGGTATGAGACAGGAAGTCAGTGCTAGGGGAGGTGGGTAATGCATTGCTGAGCAGTGTCAGTAATGGAGGAGGTAATGTAGGGATAAGATAGAAAGTCAGTACTAGGGAGGTGGGTAATGCATTACTGAGCAGTGTCAGTGAGTGGGGGAGTTAGTGTAGGGATAAGACAGGAAGTCAGTGTTAGGGGAGGTGGGTAATGCATTACTGATCAGTGTCAGTGCGTGGGGAGGTAATGTAGGGATAAGACAGGAAGTCAGTACTAGAGGAGGTGGGTAATGCATTACTGAGCAGTGTCAGTGAGTGGGGGAGGTAATGTAGGGATAAGACAGGAAGTCAGTACTAGGGGAGGTGGGTAATGTATTGCTGAGCAGTGTCAGTGCGTGGGGAGGTAATGTAGGGATAAGACAGGAAGTCAGTACTAGGGGAGGTGGGTAATGTATTGCTGAGCAGTGTCAGTGCGTGGGGAGGTAATGTAGGGATAAGACAGGAAGTCAGTGCTAGGGAAGGTGGGTAATATATTGCTGAGCAGTGTCAGTGAGTAGGGGAGGTAATGTAGGGATAAGACAGGAAGTCCGTACTAGGGGAGGTGGGTAATGTATTACTGAGCAGTGTCAGTGAGTGGGGGAGTTAATGTAGGGATAAGACAAGAAGTCAGTGTTAGGGGAGGTGGGTAATGCATTGCTGAGCAGTGTTAGAGATTGGAGAAATAATGTAAAGATAAGACAGGAAATCAGTGCTAGGGGTGGTGAGCAATGTATTGCTGAGCAGTGTCAGTGAGTGGAAGAGGTAATGTAGAGATAAGACAGAAAGTCAGTGCTAGGGGAGGTGGGTAATGCATTGTTGAGCAGTGTCAGTGAGTGCGGGAGGTGATGTAGGGATACAATAGAAAGTCAGTGCTAGAGGAGCTGAGTAATGCATTACTTAGCAGTGTCAGTGAGTGGGAGAGGTAATGTAGGGATAAGACAGGAAGTCAGTGCTAGGGGAGGTGGGTAATGCATTGCTGAGCAGTGTCAGTGAGTGGGAGAGGTAATGTAGGGATAATACAGGAAGTCAGTGCTAGGGGAGTTGGGCAATGAATTGCTGAGCAGTGTCAGTGAGTGGGGGAGTTAATGTAGAGATAAGAAAGGAAGTCAGTGCTAGGGGAGGTGGTAATGCATTGCTGAGCAGTATCAGTGAGTGGAGGAGGTTATGTAGGATAATACAGGAAGTCAGTGCTAGGGGAGGTAGGTAATACATTACTGAGCAGTGTCAGTGAGTGGTGGCAGTTCATGTAGTGATAAGAAATGAATTCAGTGCTAGGGGAGGAGGTTAATGCATTGCTGAGCAGTGTCAGTGAGTAGGGAGGTAATGTAGGGATAAGACAGGAAGTCAGTGCTAGAGGAGCTGGGTAATGCATTACTGAGTAGTGTCAGTGAGTGGGGAGGTAATGTGTGGATAAGACAGGAAGTCAGTGCTAGGGGAGGTGGGTAATGCATTACTGAGCAGTGTCAGTGAGTGGGGAGGTAATGTGTGGATAAGACAGGAAGTCAGTCCTAGGGGAGGTGGGTAATGCATTACTGAGCAGTGTCAGTGAGTGGGGAGGTAATGTGTGGATAAGACAGGAAGTCAGTCCTAGGGGAGGTGGGTAATGCATTACTGAGCAGTGTCAGTGAGTGGGGAGGTAATGTGTGGATAAGACAGGAAGTCAGTGCTAGGGGAGGTGGGTAATGCATTGCTGAGCAGTGTCAGTGAGTGGGGAGGTAATGTAGGGATAAGACAGGAAGTCAGTACTATGGGAGGTGGGTAATGCATTGCTGAGCAGTGTCAGTGAGTGAGGAGGTAATGTAGGGATAAGACAGGAAGTCAGTTCTAGAGGAGGTGGGTAATGCATTGCTGAGCAGTGTCAGTGAGTGGGGAGGTAATGTAGGGATAAGACAGGAAGTCCGTGCTAGGGGAGGTGGGTAATGCATTGCTGAGAAGTGTCAGTGAGTAGGGGAGGTGTAATGTAGGGATAAGACAGGAAGTCAGTGGTAGGGGAGGTGGGTAATGCATCACTGAGCAGTGTCAGTGAGTGGAGGAGGTAATTTAGGGATAAGACAGGAAGTCAGTGCTAGAGGAGGTGGGTAATGTATTGCTGAGCAGTGTCAGTGAGTGGGGAAGTAATATAGGGATAAGACAGGAGGTCAGTGCTAGAGGAGGTGGGTAATGCATTAATTAGCAGTGTCAGTGAGTGGGGAGGTAATTTAGGGATAAGACTGAATGGCATGCCTTAAATAATTGCTCAAAAATGGCTAAAGTTGTTTTTAGGTGACAGGGTCTCTTTAAGCCCAATGCTGTTTTTTTCTGTGCACTAACAATACAATCTCATCTGTTCTGATGGAGCCGAGAACCCCAGGGACCGCCGTAAAATGTTACCTCTCCGAGATGAAAAGGTTGCTCTTGGCTCTGAGGAAGGGACATTGCTTTCTCTGTAGGTTAGGAACAGCGAGTGAGATAATACCGTAATCCCAGGGGCATCACCTGATGATAAAGGGATGAAAAACTAGCGGGATTCTGTCCCTACAGTAGCCTTTCACCACAATAGAGATGTCATGTAACAGTGCAGGATTAGTGAGCGACTCCTTCCAGAATTTACTAGTACTATTAACCCTTTAAGGACCACAGCGGCTACACAATGCTTTGCACACCGCTGTCGTCCTTAAAGATTTAACCCTTCAAGTGTTAGAATGGTACCTAATACAACGCAATGTGTTAAATACCTCTCTGGCACACTAGGGGTTAAAACATTATGCATAGAAGCAAGGTGGTGCAATTCTGGACTAAACCAGCTGCACCATAGGTTACAAATGCAAATTCTTGCAGTTACCATTGATTTTATTGGGGACTCAAAGGGTTAAGAGGCCGGTCGTGCTCCATGCACTGGCGGCACATGCGATGCGCATTCAGGAAGTCTCTACTGGGCATGACTGCATCGGACAAACTTTCTAGCGTTTTATTATATAGGATTATTGGGGGGAAACATTATTTGGGGTGATAGTTCCGCTTTAACTGTACGTCTGCTGGTCTTTTGAATAACATGACGCATAGGCAGTTTTGATGCAGTTTGCAAACTTTATTTAAACCTTTGAGCACCAGAGGGGTATGAATGATTCGCAAAGCAAAGCTATCCATACCTCTCTGTTTCTCAAAGGCTTAAACCCATAGATACATTTCACTGTCGTCCAATACAGGTCACTGGTACTCTGGGAGGCGTAAGTCCCCTTTAATAGGCAGGAACAACTATGCAAATAATTTGCAAGGGGCGGAGCCTCCCCTCTTACTTAAGCCACCTTCTGGCCAGAGCCACTTTAGATTGATTTGTTCCTGGTGTGCTTCCACACCAGGTAGAGAACATCTATGCATCTTAGTATTTTATTATTTTTTTATTCAAATATGGAATACCACCATTAGGAGGGTGACCATGGCTGTGAATTGCCCTCTTTAAAGTGGCTGGTGCAGCTTCCAGGGATTTTCTGTGGACCTATACCCTGAAGAGGGGACAGCTTGTGTTAAGCAGCTCCCCTGTTGGGGAATTTACCTCTGGTTCTTTCCCTCCCTATCATGGTCACCTGAAGACAGAAGTCAGCAAGGAAGGTGAGTCACCCATTGAGTGCTGAAGGTCCACTTGTCCCCACAGTGTCCCTTTGATGGGCTTGTATTTGGGAGTTTTAATACACTCCAGCACTCATAGGGTGTTTTTATTGCATTATTACTGTTTATGCAATTTCTGTGTTATTCTCTGAGTTTTGGAGCATTGGGTATTCATTTATTTATGTTTCTCATGTGTTTCATGCTTGTTTGGGCACTTTTTAATGTTTTACTAAACTTTATTAAAAATGGTGTTCCGCGCCTTTAAGCGCGGCTTTTTCCCGCTCAGACGCAAGGGCTCCTTTACTCTCTATGGGAATTCACAGTATGGGACATATCTCTGGAACCGCTTGTCACAGCAACTTCAGAGAGGGCTCATTTTAATTCTAGGCTCCTGCTCTATCATCCGGAATGTGTTATATTTATGTGGGGTGTTCAGGGGGGCTTCGGGCACTGTTTGGGGTACTTGTTGGAAAAAACTACATTTCCCATGAGCGCTTGGTTCGCGCTCGTTTCTGATTGGCTGTCACGACGGCCGCCATTTTGTGGTACTTTTCCTAGGCGAGTACACTATGCAGGGACCGAGCCTTCTCTCTCCTCAACAGATTAACCCTTCGCTGGCCAGATAAGTCCGTTTTTAGAACATTTCTGGGGTGAAACTTTAATCTTAACACTTTTTTCTGGGTGATAGTGTTATTAGTGGGGTATATTGACGCTGTGAGCATGTCTACTTCACTGGAGCTAGGGGCTAGACCCAAGTCTAAGGAGGATGTGGGGTCCGCTACCCCCATGGCGTTTTGCTCCTCTTGCCACATTGGGCTGGATGGCGATAATGTGGGGGATCTATGCCCTAATTGTACTGGTCAAGATAGCAACCCTGGGCTTCCCAGCCACGCTATTGAGCCATCTTGGGTGAGGGAGTTTAAAGCTGCCACTAGGGATCTCAGATCCACGCTTCAACTCTTTCCCTCTCAGGTACAGGGGGCTCTCCAGGTCTGGCAGACCCCCTCTACTATCAGGACCTCCCTGCCTAAGCCACAGGGAGCTCCTGATATCACTGATTCTTCTGAAGAAGAACTTTTACAGGATTCTGATGCTGAGGAACGTACTGTTATTGAATCTAACAGGTCCATTGGGGACCCCTATGAGTGTGACCCTGAAGTTTCGGCTGAGGGTCTGATCAGAGCGGTTCTGAATACGCTCAACCTTCCTCTGACTCAGGAATCCACTTATGATCCTACTGATGTTTTTCAGAAAAAGCCATCTAAGCCTGTTGTTTGTTTTCCAACTAACCCTACTCTTGCCCGTCTGGTCTCTGAGGCATGGAAGAATCCTGATAGATCTTCCTCTGTCTCCAAAAAGTTTGCCAAACTTTACCCTTTTCCTGAGGCGGAGCTGGCAAAATGGGTTCATCCTCCCAAAGTGGATGCTCCTGTGTCTAGACTATCCAAATCTACTGCTTTGGCTGTCTCAGATGCCTCTGCCTTGCAGGACTGGACGGATAAGAAACTAGAGCTCTCTCTTAAGTCTATTTTTGCCTCTATTGGCACAGCCATGCGCCCCACTTTTGCTGTGGCATGGGTTAATAGAGCTATTGCGGCCTGGACTGAACGACTGACTGAAGCGGTTCGCCAGGATGCGCCTGTATCTGAACAGTTGCAGCTTCTTGCTAATATCACTGAAGCTCAGAACTATGTTGCTGATGCTGCTTTTGATGCTGTGCGCATGATGGCGAGGGCCTCCACTTCTTCTGTGGTGGCTAGACGCGCTCTTTGGCTGAAAATTTGGTCTGCTGATACAGCCTCTAAGAAGGCTTTGCTTTCCTTGCCCTTTCAGGGGAATTTGCTTTTTGGGTCTGAACTCAAAGAAATGATCAGTGAGGCTACTGGCGGTAAAAGTACTCTTCTACCCTCAGTCTTTAAGAAAAAGTTTCCAGCCAAACGCAATCGGTCCTTTTGTTCCTTTCAGACTGAGACACGCTCCTCGGCCCAAACGGGTCCTCCCACTACGCGCTCCTCCTCCAAGCCCAAACAGTCCTGGAGGCCCAAAGTTGCCTCCAAGGCCAAGACCTCCAAGACTGCTTCGGCATGACTCGCCGAACCCGGGTCCGCATCCGGCTGTAGGCGGTCGTCTCCGCATCTTTCGCCGGACTTGGGAGGAGTCAGTGGCGGACCCATGGGTTCTTCAGGTGGTGTCAGAGGGATACAGGATCCCTTTCTCTTCCCTTCCTCCTTTTCGGTTCCATTTTACTCGTCCTTCTCAGGAACCCACAAAAAGGCGTCTGTTCGACGACGCTATTCAGGATCTCTTGGACAAAGAGGTCCTGGAGGCGGTTCCTCAAGGGGACACAGGTTCAGGATTTTATTCCAACCTGTTTGTGGTAGCCAAAAAGGACGGAGGAGCCCGTCCCATCTTGGATCTCAAAGATCTCAATGCCTATGTGGTGACTTCCCACTTCCGCCAGGAGTCCCTGCGCTCTGTGATTGCAGCAATGTCTCCAGGGGAGTTTCTTGCCTCCCTGGACCTTCAGGATGCTTATCTTCACATCCCTATTCATCCAGAGAGCAGGCGGTATCTCAGGATTGCCTGCCACAGGGGACACTTTCAGTTTGCAGCGCTCCCCTTTGGGCTGACTTCAGCCCCTCAGGTCTTCCAGAGGGTGTTGGGCTCATTGATAGCGGTGCTCCATCAGGATGGGATCAGAGTGACCCCCTACATGGACGATCTCCTTCTGAAGGCCTCCTCAGCGGAGCTTCTCCTCCAGCAATTACAGATGTGCATGCACACCCTGAACCGTCATGGCTGGATCCTGAATCTGGACAAGTCGGACTTGATTCCATCTCAGAGGCTTCTGTTCCTGGGTCTCCTGTTCGACACTCGCCAATGCATGGTGTTTCTTCCAGAGGACGTGGCTCACCAGATAGCTGTAAGAGTGGCTGGAATTCTGGACCTGGACGTGATTCCAGTTCCGAAGTTGTCGTCCTTAGTGGGGAAGTTCATTTCCACAATCGAAGCAGTACCATTTGCCATGGCCCACTCCAGGGATCTTCAGAGATTCGTGATCCAGACGTGCAAGAATCATCCAGATCATCAACATCTGTCTGTTTCTCTTCCTCCTCCTGTCGAGTCGAGTCTGCACTGGTGGTTAGATCTCATCTCCTGAAAGGGAAATCCTTTCTAGTTCCTCCTTGGACCACAGTCACTACGGATGCCAGCCTTCAGGGCTGGGGTGCAGTCTGGGGTCGCTTCAGTGCTCAGGGGAAATGGGGTCTGGAGGAATCCATGCTCTCCATCAATGTTCTGGAACTTCGAGCTGTCCGGCTGGCCCTGAGGCACTGGGAGTCTCAATTGACCGGTCTTCCAGTCAGAGTGGAGTCCGACAACGCCACGGCGGTGGCTTACATCAACAGGCAAGGCGGCACAAGAAGCGGTTCCGCCTGGTGGGAGGTCAAGGATATTTTGTCTTGGGCAGAAGATCACGTGCCTGTCATCTCTGCGGTTCATATTCCAGGCGTGGACAACGTCATGGCAGACTTCCTCAGTCGTCATACCGTCGACAGCGGAGAATGGGCTCTGCACCCAGAGGTGTTTCACATGCTCACTCAACGGTGGGGGATGCCTGTGGTGGATCTGATGGCTACCAGACACAACAGGAAGGTTCCGGTGTTTTGCTCCCGGTTGAGGGACTCCCTTGCTCTAGCAGTGGATGCCTTGTCGATCCCTTGGGACTTCTCCCTGGCTTACATCTTCCCTCCTCTTCCTCTATTGGTCAGAGTTATCCAGAAGTTGAAGAGGGAACGTTGTCCTGTCATCCTGATTGCTCCAAACTGGCCTCGCCAGTCCTGGTTTCCGGAATTGTTGGCCATGTCAGTGAACGATCCAATCCCACTTCCAGCCCGTCCGGACCTGCTTCTTCAGGGGTATCTGTGGAAAGAAGATGTTCACTCTCTCCATTTGATGGCATGGCGGTTGAATCCTCGATTCTAGCTAAGAAAGGCTTTTCTCCTTCTGTGGTATCGACGATGCTCAGTGCTCGTAAGCCTGTGTCTTCCAAGATCTATCATCGCATATGGTCAACTTTCGTGACATGGTGCTCTGACAAGAAGTTGTCTCTTGACTTCCATCTTCCCACTGTCCTGGCCTTCTTGCAGGACGGTGTGGATAAGGGGCTCAGTCTGAGTTCCCTCAAAGTTCAGACTTCTGCCTTGTCTGTGTTTTTCCAGGAACGGATTGCTGTCCTTCCTGATGTGAAAGTCTTCTTCCAAGGTGTGACTCATGTTCGACCTGCCTTTAAGAGTCCTGCTCCCCAGTGGGATCTCAATTTGGTGCTGGGAGTTCTACAGCGACCACCGTTTGAATCCTTGGCTTCCATTCCATTACGTCTTGTGACTTGGAAGATGGCCTTCCTCTTGGCTGTTGTGTCAGTGCGCCGGGTAGCAGAGTTACAGGCCTTGTCTTGTAAACCTCCTTACCTGGTGTTCCACAAGGATAAGGCTGTGCTTCGCACTACCAAGGAATTCTTACCCAAGGTTGTGTCCGAGTTTCACATCAATCAGGAGATTGTGGTTCCCTCTTTCTGCCCTAATCCTTCATCTGACAAGGAAAGAGATCTCCATCTGTTGGATGTGGTGCGTTGCCTCAAGTTTTATGTTCATCGCACCGAGTCTATCAGGAAGTCTGACGCTCTATTCGTCATTCCTGAGGGGCCTAGGGCAGGGAGACCGGCTTCCAAAGTTACCATTGCCTCTTGGATTAAGGCTACCATCCGTGAAGCCTATAAGTTGAGGAATAAGCATGTTCCCTTCCGGGTAACTGCCCATTCCACCAGATCTATTGGGGCCTCTTGGGCCTACAAGAATCAAGCTTCTGCTGATCAACTGTGCAGAGCGGCCACTTGGTCCTCTGTGCACACATTTTCAAAGCACTATCGAGTTGATGTACTGGCGTCGGCTGATGCCAGTTTTGGAAGGAAGGTCCTGGAGGCAGTCTTGCCTGTGTAGGTCTTCCGCTCTGTGATCCTTAGTGCTTCTTTACTGTTGAGCCCGGTTGGCTCTAGTTCCGTGTGCTGTGCTAGTTCAGGGATTGTTCCCTTGGTTGGTGTCCGTTGACACTTACAGTTTGGGCTATGTTATCAACTGGTCATAACAGTTCTAGTGACTTGGGCCTTGCGCCTGGTCCTTGCCTTACTTCCCGCCTCTGGATCAGCTCAATGTTTGTACATCCCAGAGTACCAGTGACCTGTATTGGACGACAGTGAAAATAGGATTTTAGTCTTACCTGTTAAATCCTTTTCACTTAGTCCATACAGGTCACTGGTCTCCCACCCTGTCAAGGGACCAGTCTTGGCTCTCCTGTGGCATTCAGTGGGAGACCGTTCGGGCATGCTCACAGGAGTCTTTCTTTTTGCTTACCTGAGGTCAGTTTTTAGGGTCTCAAATCAATCTAAAGTGGCTCTGGCCAGAAGGTGGCTTAAGTAAGAGGGGAGGCTCCGCCCCTTGCAAATTATTTGCATAGTTGTTCCTGCCTATTAAAGGGGACTTACGCCTCCCAGAGTACCAGTGACCTGTATGGACTAAGTGAAAAGGATTTAACAGGTAAGACTAAAATCCTATTTTTATTTTACCTATTACGTAGGTTCCTGCATAGTACTCAATGGTTCACTTTTGAAAGGTTGCACGCGAAAGAGCGTGCAACCTTTTAAGTAAGTCACCATGGTCAAAATGGCGACACGCCAATCTCGCACTGCATGACAGCACGAGATTGTCATGTCGCCTACTGAATAGTCGCATCAGCACATGAAGGCGCACCAGCTAAGTGTCTGTTACTTAAAATGTAGCAGTTGGAGCGACTCCCTGTGCTGCAGATCGTGCTCCATAAGTTGTCTCTTACCACCAGAATACCAGAAATTGTGTGGAGTTGAATTATGTTTCTGTATATGTACCTTGTATATTCTGGTGGTAAGAGACAGCTTATGGAGCACGATCTGCAGCAGACGGAGGTGCTCCGGCTGCTACATTTTAAGTAACAGAGAAAAACATCTTGGGTGCATGTTAGTCTGCGCACATTGCGTATCTAGGAATCTCGTGTGCATTCATGTCTGTTTGTGTGTGTATGTGGTGCCGTTCCCTGAGAACAGCATTCAGTAGCAACATAAGAATCTTACTGTCATGCATTGCAAGATTATCATGTCGCCATTGTGATCATGGCGACCTGGTGACTTAATTAAAATTGTGCTCGCTCTTAAGCATGCAACATTTCAGAAGTATACCATACTCACCCATATGGGGTACCAAAGTTTAGGAAATACTGGAATGGTACAAATTAGGGCGGTATTCATTAACAGGAAAAAATGCACTGTTCTGCCCTTGCACAAAGAAAAAGGACAAATTGTGGGGCTAGCCAGCTACACCATAGTGGACAAAGAAACCATTAATTTGATTTAAATGGAGTTTTTAACCCCTTGAATGCTCACATATTTACATAGCAACAGATTAAATAAACCTGAAAAAAAAGACCTGTGCCCCTCCAGTTCACATAAGACCAACAAGGTCAACCATGGCCCCCCAGCTAGTAAACTCCAGGCTCTCTACAGGATTTCTCATTTTAACTGCATAGCATCCCTGGCTTCTGGTGCAAAATCCATTTGAGACTGGACTAGTTTGCTGTCACCTTCTATAAACAGGTGTAGGGTACCTTTTGGTTCTTCAGCTGTTGGCTGGTAGGGGATGTTGGGATTTATAGTCTCCAACAGCCTGGGAGTGCAGGTTCTAAGGGTAAAATAGACACTGGACTCTGTGCCACAACAGAGATGCAGACTATGCATATTTCATCCCGCTCTCCAGATGCCCCCTACAGAACAACAGTTCAGACATCGGCAGCCTTTGTCACGGCCCGCCATAAAGTGACTTGTTTAGTTATGTGGCCTTGGACTATATCGGATTTTGTTATGCCTGCCCAGGCCATATCACCCTTTCTGATCAAGAGGAAGGAAAAAACCTTACTGAAGCCGGATCCAATTAAACACCAACTGAGAAAAAAATTCCTTCCTGGCTCTGAAAGACAACTGATATTTCTCCTACTTCAGCAACAATCTCTCTTACATTCAAGGGGTTAAAAGCCTCATTTATATGAATTAAATTTTGTGAAATTTCATTTGTTCTCAATGATGCAGATTTTCTCCTCTTTATCTTCTTGAAAATGACCCTAAAAATCCTCTTTTTCAATATTTAGCAAATCCAGCTTTTCAACACAACCGCAATGCGCCATTCACCAGCGGTAATTAACTATTTCCATACTGTGAGGGCAGAGAGTTATTGCACTTTGCCGTCCCCTCTGGCAATCCGGAGGTTACTTCACATATTGACGAATATAACCAATTATATTCCAGCTAATTATAAAGTTGGTGAGTTGCCACACAGCAGGTCAAACAAACTAATAAATTGCTTAGTGTAATGGACGTACTTAAAGGCTGATAAAATACCAGCTTCCTTTTTGGTTTACTGAATTCCAACAAATAAAATATATGGATATGTGTGCAACAGAAGGACTTAGCTACATAGGAGTACCATAGAGAAGTTAGGGGTAAATATATTATTACTGTTTATAACAGAAGCACTTACCTAGGCAGGGATCCATCATACAGCAGTCAGATGTATCTATATAATTACTCTGTGTAACAGAAGTACTTACCTAGGTAGGAGTCCATCATGCAGCAGTCAGGTGTATCTGTATAATTACTGTGTGTAACAGAAGCACTTACCTAGGTAATAGTCCATCACGCAGCCGTCAGGTGTATCTGTATAATTACTGTGTGTAACAGAAGCACTTACCTAGGTAGGAGTCCATCATACAGCAGTCAGGTGTATATCTATATAATTACTGTGTGTAACAGAAGCACTTACCTAGGTAGGAGTCCATCATACAGCAGTCAGGTGTATCTATATAATTACTGTGTGTAACAGAACCACTTACCTAGGTAGGAGTGCATCATACAACAGTCAGGTGTATCTATAGATAAGTATATCTATAATCCAGACTAGTATCTACAGATAAAATAAATGTATAATACAGAGTATAAAGTATATCTATAATACAGACTAGACTCTACAGATAAAGTATATCTGTAATATAGACTATTATCTACAGATAAAGTATATGTGTAAAACAAAGTAGAATCTACAGATTTCAGAGATTAAGAAGCCAACTTATCTCTGAGGGAGCAGCAGCAAGAAAGAGGAGGAGCTTAAGGCTACATCCCAGTTTTATAGGGATTGTGGGAGTGGTTAACTGGGGGGAGGAGTATGATGGTTTTAGTTCTTTTTTTGTCTGTTTGAAACAATAAAGTTCTCTTGCTGATGAGTGGAGCAGTGGAGAAGTATTATAGCATAATATGAAGCCTCCGTGATTGCAATAAAATTACTGTGTGTTACAGAAGCACTTGCCTAGGTAAGAGTCCATCATACAGCAGTCAGGTGTATCTATATAATTACTGTGTGTGACAGAAGCACTTACCTAGGTAGGAGTCCATCATACGGCAGTCAGATGTATCTATATAATTACTGTGTGTAACAGAAGCACTTACCTAGGTATGAGTCCATCATACGGCTGTCAGGTGTATCTGTATAATTACTGTGTGTAACAGAAGCACTTACCTAGGTAGGAGTCGACCATACGGCGGTCAGTTGTATCTGTATAATTACTGTGTGTAACAGAAGCACTTACCTAGGTAGGAGTCCATCATACAGCGGTCAGGCGTATCTGTATAATTACTGTGTGTAACAGAAGCACTTACCTAGGTAGGAGTCCATCACACAGCGGTCAGGCGTATCTGTATAATTACTGTGTGTAACAGAAGCACTTACCTAGGTAGGAGTCCATCACACAGCGGTCAGGCGTATCTGTATAATTACTGTGTGTAACAGAAGCACTTACCTAGGTAGGAGTCCATCACACAGCGGTCAGGCGTATCTGTATAATTACTGTGTGTAACAGAAGCACTTACCTAGGTAGAGGTCCATCACACAGCGGTCAGGCGTATCTGTATAATTACTGTGTGTAACAGAAGCACTTACCTAGGTAGGAGTCCATCACACAGCGGTCAGGCGTATCGATATAATTACTGTGTGTGACAGAAGCACTTACCTAGGTAGGAGTCCATCACACAGCGGTCAGGCGTATCTATATAATTAATGTGTGTGACAGAAGCACTTACCTAGGTAGGAGCCCATCACACAGCAGTCAGGTGTATCTATATAATTACTGTGTAACAGAAACACTTACCTAGGTAGGAGTCCATCACACAGCGGTCAGGCGTATCTATATAATTACTGTGTGTGACAGAAGCACTTACCTAGGTAGGAGTCCATCATACAGCGGTCAGGCGTATCTATATAATTAATGTGTGTGACAGAAGCACTTACCTAGGTAGGAGCCCATCACACAGCAGTCAGGTGTATCTATATAATTACTGTGTGTAACAGAAGCACTTACCTAGGTAGGAGTCCATCACACAGCAGTCAGGTATATCTATATAATTACTGTGTGTAACAGAAGCGCTTACCTAGGTAGGAGTCCATCACACAGCAGTCAGGTGTATCTATATAATTACTGTGTGTAACAGAAGCACTTACCTAGGTAGGAGTCCATCATACAGCAGTCAGGTATATCTATAAAATTACTGTGTGTAACAGAAGCACTTACCTGGGTAGGAGTCCATCACACAGCAGTCAGGTGTATCTATATAATTACTGTGTGTAACAGAAGCACTTACCTAGGTAGGAGTCCATCACACAGCGGTCAGGCGTATCTATATAATTAATGTGTGTGACAGAAGCACTTACCTAGGTAGGAGCCCATCACACAGCAGTCAGGTGTATCTATATAATTACTGTGTAACAGAAACACTTACCTAGGTAGGAGTCCATCACACAGCGGTCAGGCGTATCTATATAATTACTGTGTGTGACAGAAGCACTTACCTAGGTAGGAGTCCATCATACAGCGGTCAGGCGTATCTATATAATTAATGTGTGTGACAGAAGCACTTACCTAGGTAGGAGCCCATCACACAGCAGTCAGGTGTATCTATATAATTACTGTGTGTAACAGAAGCACTTACCTAGGTAGGAGTCCATCACACAGCAGTCAGGTATATCTATATAATTACTGTGTGTAACAGAAGCGCTTACCTAGGTAGGAGTCCATCACACAGCAGTCAGGTGTATCTATATAATTACTGTGTGTAACAGAAGCACTTACCTAGGTAGGAGTCCATCATACAGCAGTCAGGTATATCTATAAAATTACTGTGTGTAACAGAAGCACTTACCTGGGTAGGAGTCCATCACACAGCAGTCAGGTGTATCTATATAATTACTGTGTGTAACAGAAGCACTTACCTAGGTAGGAGTCCATCATACAGCAGTCAGGTGTATCTATATAATTCCTGTGTATAACAGAAGCACTTACCTAGGTAGGAGTCCATCATACATCAGTCAGGCGTATCTATATAATTACTGTGTGTAACAGAAGGACTTACCTAGGTAGGAGTCCATCATACAGCAGTCAGGTGTATCTATATAATTACTGTGTGTAACAGAAGCACTTACCTGGGTAGGAGTCCATCACACAGCAGTCAGGTGTATATCTATATAATTACTGTAAAAGAAGAATTTAGCTAGTTATGAGTCCATCATACAGCAGACACGTGAACCTTACACTTCATTAGGACTCTTACAAACCCTAATCCCATGTCACTTATGTGTTTAACAGGTTCTCTAAACGTTCTGGTTCGTTTGAGGAACATTGGCACTATGGACACCCAGGAGTGGACCCTCAGTGGGGACAGGGGAAACAAATGGCAGCACGCCATTGTGCCCATCAAACCATCAGGACCTTTCCAGGTGGGCAGTTTGACAAACATTTGAAATGCCATTCTTTTGATTCTTATAAATTAAAGTATATGCCGATTTAAATGTAACAATTTCTTTGAATACCATTAATAAAGAGTGGGGAATCCGTGTTTAAAGCATCACTAAAGATTTATTATGAAAAAATAAGATGTACTATAATGTTTTCTTCTACAGAACACTTCAAGGATACGGACGCTGCTGGTGGTTGGTTTATTAAATGGTTATTAACCCTTTGAGTGCCAGATGGGTACACAACCATAGCTTTGCAATGCGTTGCGTACCCCTCTGGCACTCAAAGCGTTATAGTTAATATTTCTTTGGAGCTCTCGTTAATGTGAACTATAACCAAAAAGTCTCATCTCCCATGAAAATAAATATAATTGTCTGGACAGCAGGGGGCAATGTGGCTAATAGTTTAATATGTGAAAGTAACAGGTGAATATATAACTTTTAAACGAAGCAGGAAAAGCCCTACAGTTTATGTTTTTTTCATAATAAAAATGACTAGTTCTTTCATTTAACCCTTTGAGTGCCAGAGGGGTACGCAACACATTGCATTGCAATGCGTTGCGTACTCCTCTGGCACTCAAAGGGTTAAAGGTCATCTAGGTGGATGGCGCCTGGCATTGAGACATAGATTAGGAGAATTCATAAAGCCATGTGTTTAAGGAGCAGTAAACATTGTTTTTTTTTTATAAAAACACATATTTTATAGATCTTTTCCTGCTGAATAAAACAAGGTCACTCCAACCGCTGTCAGTTGTTTTTTCCACATGATATAACAGTTCAAATAATGATGAAGTGAATTTACAGTGTAATTACTTCCTGATAGTTCTAACTGACAGGAAGTGAATTTACTGTGTTTACTTCCTGATAGTTCTAACTGACAGGAAGTGAATTTACAGTGTAATTACTTCCTGATAGTTCTAACTGACAGGAAGTGACTCAGCAGTTTCTATCACATTCAATGGAGAACTGTATGTCTCTGACTTTCTTCTCCATTAGAATGTAACAGAAAAAGTAATTAGAATTTAACCACTAGAGGGCACGGTTAATGTGAAAAAAAAGGGTTTAAACTGTAATAACTCTGGAAATATGAATCTCTTGGCAGTGGGAGCACCCTTATTTTACATAAATATCACTAAAATACGCCACGGGCCAAATAATATCTTGAGTAAACTATCTGCATAAGGAAAAAATTTAAAATTCCTATTAATTTAAAAGGATTTAACCGCTTGAATGTAAGAAGACTCCAAAACCTTGCAAAAGTAAATATTTCTCCCATACGATCAATTGGAGTACTCCAGAATGGCTCCAGGGGAGAGATGCACAGAAGGTTTGATAAGGTCTCAGGATGGCTCTGTTCTGTTAGATCTGTGTCAAAGGCTCATAGCCAGTATGCACTAACATGTCTTGTCATAGAGAGAGGGTATGATCCATAAATAAGTACAGACACATCTATTTTGGGGATAACAGACCACAGCTTTATTTAACTATTTATTGACATAATTGTTATTGTTTCTTATTCAAAAACAACCATAATTAATTAATAATCATTAACTGACATTCCTTGCCAATCTGCCTTCCTTGAAACCAAGCATGACCAAATTGTACTGGGCTCATGCTAAAATTCCCAACGTTCGTCAGCACTTACCGCTGACTCCACCATTCTTCAGCAATTACAGCTGACCACCATCCTTCAGCACTTACAGCTGACTCCCAGTGTATTACCCCATTGGCCATCCTCTTTAGCTTCAATGGGTAACGTGACCTCCCGCGACCTAAGTCCGGGGCAAACTACCAAAGGGTTTTCCCCCGAGGATAAAATCACCTGACTTACCCCATCAGTTATTGATCTCTGACAACCATGCAACGACTATCCGCCACGAGGCCCGACTGTCAATATCTTGACCAGCTGGGCCCCCCGCCACCAGGTCAGACTGTCAATACCGTGACCAGTCGGCCCCCACCCCACCAACATTATGGTCTGTACCCCCTGACACTCTCAGGGTGTACAGATAGATAGAGGGAATGGGGTTCTCAAGGGATTAATCTAAGGTTGCAGTTAGTTATGTTACAAATGTAAAATGAGATGATCTGCTCACTGAAATTATGTGTACATTATCACATGGTTATTTCCCAAATACAATTCAGTACATAATGATTAATCCCTGGATGGTACAGATACCAGCAGAAAGCAAAACAAGGTCTCAGGCTTGTTGTCACCATGGACCCAAATTTTCTGAATGGAAGCTATGGGGGTGCAACGTGAGCGGATGTAAGCGGACAAGAGCGGATGTGAGCGGATGTGAGTGGATATGAGCGGATATGAGTGGATGTGAGCGGATGTGAGCGGATATGAGTGGATGTGAGCGGATTTGAGCAGATGAGAATGGATTTGAGTGGATGTGAGCGGATGTGAATGGATGTGAGCGGATATGAGTGGATGTAAGTGGATGAGAATGGATGTGAGAGGATATGAGTGGATGTGAATTGATGTGTGCTGAGTTGAGTGGATGAGAGCAGATGTGAATGGATTTGAGTGGATGTGAGCGGATGAGAATGGATGTGAGAGGATAGGAGTGGATGTGAGTGGATAAGAAGGGATGTGAGTGGATTTGAGTGGATGTGAGTGGATGAGAAGGGATGTGAGTGGATGAGAGTGGATGAGAAGGGATGTGAACAGATTTGAGTAGATGTGAATGGGTTTGAGTGGATGTGAGTGGATTTGAGTGGATGTGAATTGGTTTGAGTGGATGTGAATGGATTTCAATGGATGTGTGCAGATGCCAGAAGTGCAGTTTGGAAAAACATCCCCTGTCATTCCCAGAAAACGTGTCTGACACCTTGTTATTCTTTGTAGAGCTGTCTGTGGTATCCACAGATTAATTATTATGTACTGAATTATTTTGGGGCAATAATCACTAGCATGTGATAATGTACTTTGGGCCATTTGTTCAAAGGGATAACGACAAAAAAATATTGTTTGATCTACAAAAATAAGTAATTGTATGCATGAACGACATATTCTATAGAATATACAACAGAAAACCATTAATGTCCATTGTGTACGACACAGTTCCAGACCTGCCGGGCAAAGGGGCGGGACAAGGGTGTGGCTAAACTATTCTCCAGCATCGTATAGGGGTAAAGAAAACTTGTTGTGTACAACGACAAAGAAAGTTGTGGAAATGACAGAATTTGTACGTTAAGAAAAAGTGGACAGAATGTTACATTTTTGTTGTTACATATGACAATTTCAGTCAAGAATTGTACTTCATCTACATATTTACAATCACAACCAACACTCTCTGAAAATACTACTGCGCCCAACAGCACCGCACTTTGAAATGTCGTTACAAACGATAAAACCTATTTAGCTCCTTATTTGGACATACGCCCCGTAATGTTAGTGAGTAGAACATCTACTTTTCCATTTGTAACATCACTTATTGTAAATTAGATTAATCCATTGACAATGAGTGGGGTGTGCAATGCAATATGTCCTCAAGGGATTAACCCTTTGAGTGCCAGAGTGGTACGCAATGCGTTGCATGCCCCTCTGGTACTCAAAGGGTTAAACACAAATCTTTTACCACAGACCTTTTCCCCAACTTTTAACCCCTTTCAGTGCCATGTAATGCACAATCGGATGGCACTGAAAGGGTATGTGTTGCTGTTTGTGGTGCTGAAGTCAGTGCTCATCTTCTCCTCTCCCCCCAGTGGACAAGTAGGGAATAGAGAGAATACTCTGACTGCAGGGTTGCCGTAATGCTGGTGAGGTGTAAACGACCTCATCTCTTCCAGATCACCAGCAGTTCAACAGCTCTGCATGCTAATGAGTACATTCTCCCTCTCCCCCTCAATCCCTAATTCTTAGTGCACATGGCAATGTGCATCTCTATTGCCAAGCAGGGCCGGATTTCCATCTCAGGAGCCTGTAGGCACAGAAATCTGAAGCGCTCCCCATTGGGCATCTCCACTGGACACCTCCACAATGCTCCAAATCTCCACAATAACCCCCATATCCTTATTGCCCTCATCATTTCCATATTGCCCTCACATTGTCCCTCATCAGCTCCATATTGCCCCATCAGCTCCATCTTGCCCCCAATAGCTCCATATTGCCCTCACATTGCTCCATCATCTCCACATTGCCCCCATCAGCTCCAACTTGCCCCCATCAGCTCCAACTTGCCCTCACATTGCCCCCATTATCTCCATATTGCCCCATCATCTCCATATTGCCCTCACATTGCCCCCATCAGCTCCAACTTGCCCTCACATTGGCCCCCATCAGCTCCAACTTTCCCCCATCAGCTCCAAATTGCACTCACATTGCCCCCATCATCTCCACATTGCCCTCATATTGCCCCTTGTATCTGTTTCCTACCTCATCCCTGGAGGTCCAGCAATCTGTACCACCTTCGGCACAGTCCTGTAGCTGCTGTTGCTCCCGCGCAGTCTTCTCTTTAGGAATGCAGAGCGCTGGGAGATGATGTCATCTCTCAGCGATCTGCATTACTGAAGAGCCGATGAGGGAGCAATAGCAGCTACAGGTCTGTGCCGAAGAAGGCACAGACCTCACCATGCGATGGGTTACTATTGCCACTGCGTGCAGCGCTGTGAATGAAAATTTTAAAAACAAAATTGGTTCCAAGGACAGGCGCCCCTCTGCGGGGTACGCCTGTAGGCTGATGCCTACTCTACCTTATGGCAAATCCGGCCTTGTCACCAAGGACCTCTGCTCCCCACACTTCAACACACACACATTCCCATATCATGCCCCCAGGACAGGGGAACATCAGCTTCAATCAGTTTCAGGGATAACAGGAATCTGTTTTCTCTGTATCTGCCCAGTACAAACAAGAGTGTTGCTGAACAAGGCCAAGAATGAAGCGTGTATAAATATAAAATATGGGGATGCTTAGTGTTGTTTCAGTGAATCGTAAAATGTTTTTTGCAGCCGTATGGCTTCCGAGAAAAAGGTTCCACAACTCATACTCTCCCCGACATCGAGCTGATGCTTTAAATATTCAGCAGTAAAAACGGAATAGCTGCATTGGAAGCGAAAGTATTTAATGAGTGATCAATTCCATCGGGTTTATGGCGTCTTTAGGTGAAATGCGTTTTCTTTCACAATAACATTGTCTATCAGCCTGGGAAACGCGTTCATGTTTAGTAGTTTACCATGTAAATACAGTTCTTGCCTGATTCCACACTCATCTGATATTGTTCCAAATAATACCTGATGCTAAATAAAAGCAATGTTGTATTTAAGGCTTCAACATCACACATTTAACCCTTTAAAGGCTTTCAAAATAACTTATATGTTTTAAGAAAACTAATTTTTGAGTTATTTATTCATATAGATTATGCTAACTAATGTATGCCGTTTAGGCAATTCCTCTCTTACCAGTACATTACCTCTCCCAGTCACTGACACTGCTCAGCAATGCATTGCCCATGTCCCCAGAACTATCTTCCTCTCTTATTCCTACATTACATCCCTCACTCACTGACATTGTTCAGCAATGTATAACCCACCTCCCCTAGCACTGACTTCCTGTCTTATCCCTACATTACCTCCCCCACTCACTGACACTGCTCAGCAATGCATTACCCACCTCCCTCAGCACTGACTTCCTGTCTTATCCCTACATTACCTCCCCCACTCACTGACACTGCTCAGCAATGCATTACCCACCTCCCCTAGCACTGACTTCCTGTCTTATCCCTACATTACCTCCCCCACTCACTGACACTGCTCAGCAATGCATTACCCACCTCCCTCAGCACTGACTTCCTGTCTTATCCCTACATTACCTCCCCCACTCACTGACACTGCTCAGCAATGCATTGCCCACGTCCGCTAGCACTGACTTCCTGTCTTATCCCTACATTACCTCCCTACTCACTGACACTGTTCAGCAATGTATTACCCACCTCCCTCAGCACTGACTTCCTGTCTTATCCCTACATTACCTCCCCCACTCACTGACACTGCTCAGCAACGCATTGCCCACGTCCGCTAGCACTGACTTCCTGTCTTATCCCTACATTACCTCCCCCACTCACTGACACTGCTCAGCAATGCATTACCCACCTCCCTGAGCACTGACTTCCTGTCTTATCCCTACATTACCTCCCCCACTCACTGACACTGCTCAGCAATGCATTGCCCACGTCCGCTAGCACTGACTTCCTGTCTTATCCTTACATTATCTCCCCACTCACTGACACTGCTCAGCAATGCATTACCCATCTCCCCTAGTACTGACTTCCTGTCTTATCCCTACATTACCTCCCCCACTCACTGACACTGCTCAGTAATGCATTACCCACCTCCCCTAGCACTGACTTCCTGTCTTATACCTACATTACCTCCCCACTCACTGACACGGTTCAGAAATGCATTGCCCACCTCCACTACCACTGACTTCATGTCTTATCCCTACATTACCCCAACACACAAACACTGACACTGCTCAGCAATGCATTGCCCACCTCCCCTAGCACTGACTTCCTGTCTTATCCTTACATTACCTCACCCACTCACTGCCACTGCTCAGCAATGCATTGCCCACCTCCTGTAGTACTGACTTCCTTTCTTATCCATACATTACCTACCCACTCACTGACACTGCTCAGCAATACATTGCTCACCTCCCTTAGCAATGACTTCCTGTCTTATCCCTACATTACCTCCCCACTCGCTGATACTGCTCTGTAATGCATTAGCACCTCCCCTACAACTGAATTCCTGTTTTATCCCTGTGTTATTTTCTCCACTTACTGACACTGCTCAGCAATGCATTGCCCACCTCCATTAGCACTGACATCCTCTCTTATCCCTACATTACTTCCCTCATTCACTGACAATGCTCAGCAATGCATTACCCAGCTCCCCTAGTACTGACTTCCTTTCTTATCCCTACATTACCTCTCCACTCATTGACAAAGCTCAGCAATGCATTACTCACCTCCCCGAGCACTGACTTCCTGTCTTATCCCTACATTACCTCCCCACTCACTGACACTGCTCAGCAATGCATTACCCACCTCCCCTAGCATTGACTTCCTGTATTATCCCTACGTTACCTCCCCCACTCACTGACACTGCTCAGTAATGCATTACCCACCTCCCCTAGCACTGACTTCCTGTCTTATCCCTACATTACCTCCCCTACTCACTGACACTTCTCAGTAATGCATTTCCAACCTCCCCTAGTACTGACTTCCTGTCTTATCCCTATATTACATCCACACTCACTGACACTGCTCAGCAATGCATTACCCACCTCCCCGAGCACTGACTTCCTATCTTATCCCTACATTACCTCTCCACTCACTGACACTGCTCAGCAATGCATTACCCACCTCCCCTAGCACTGATTTCCTGTCTTATCCCTACATTACCTCCCCACTCACTGACACTTCTCAGTAATGCATTTCCCACCTCCCCTAGCACTGACTTCCTGTCTTATCCCTACACTACCTCCCCACTCACTGACACTGCTCAGCAATGCATTAACCACCTCCCCTAGCACTGACTTTCTGTATTATCCCTACATTACCTCCTCCACTCACTGACACTGCTCAGTAATGCATTACCCACCTCCCCTAGCACTGACTTCCTGTCTTATCCCTACATTACCTCCTCCACTCACTGACACTGCTCAGTAATGCATTACCCACCTCCCATAGCACTGACTTCCTGTCTTATCCCTACATTACCTCCCCTACTCACTGACACTTCTCAGTAATGCATTTCCAACCTCCCCTAGTACTGACTTCCTGTCTTATCCCTATATTACATCCACACTCACTGACACTGCTCAGCAATGCATTACTATCACGGTGCCCGTGATTTGCTGCAGTTACTTGTCTGTCACCAGTAGGGGGCTTCTATTGGCTGTCTGCAGATAGCCCGCCTCTTATTGACTATTTAAACCTGGATTGGGCACCCTTTGAGTGCCCTTTCGTGTTGTTTCTGACCTTCTTGCTATCACTATGCTAGTGATAGCTGGGCCTCTGTTCCAGTGTTCCTGAGTTCCTGATCTCATGTGTTCCTGAGTTCCTGATCTCTACTGTTCCAGTGTTTCCTGCATGCTGAAGTACTTCCAGTCCTGGTTCCGGCCTAGTCTCTGGTGTTGCAGTTCCTGCTGAACTTCTCTGCTGTTTTCTGACCTGACTGATCGTTGCTGGTTCCTGTCTTCTCATCACCTGTCTTCAGTATCCTGGCGACCTTCTGCCTGGTCGCGTTGGTGACATTGCTACAATTCCGTGTTGGTCCCAGCGTGCGGACGCTGGTTTGCTCCCAAGCCTTGCGGCTATACTAACTCGCTTGTTACACCAGTGTGCGGTCACTGGTTTGCTCCAAAGCCTATCAGCTATACAAGTCTGTGTTGGTCCCAGCGTGCGGACGCTGGTTTGCTCCTAAGCCTTGCGGCTATACAAACTCACTTGTTACACCAGTGTGCGGTCACTGGTTTGCTCCAAAGCCTTCCAGCTATACAAATCTGTGTTGGTCCCAGCGTGCGGACGCTGGTTTGCTCCTAAGCCTTGCGGCTATACAAACTCGCTTGTTACACCAGTGTGCGGTCACTGGTTTGCTCCAAAGCCTATCAGCTATACAAATCTGTGTTGGTTCCAGCGTGCGGACGCTGGTTTGCTCCTAAGCCTTGCGGCTATACAAACTCGCTTGTTACACCAGTGTGCGGTCACTGGTTTGCTCCAAAGCCTATCAGCTATACAATTCTGTGTTGGTTCCAGCGTGCGGACGCTGGTTTGCTCCTAAGCCTTGCGGCTATACAAACTCGCTTGTTACACCAGTGTGCGGTCACTGATTTGCTCCAAAGCCTATCAGCTATACAATTCTGTGTTGGTCCCAGCGTGCGGACGCTGGTTTGCTCCTAAGCCTTGCGGCTATACAAACTCACTTGTTACACCAGTGTGCGGTCACTGGTTTGCTCCAAAGCCTTTCAGCTATACAAATCTGTGTTGGTCCCAGCGTGCGGACGCTGGTTTGCTCCTAAGCCTTGCTGCTTAACGATTCTGCTAATTTGCCAGTTCCATCTGACTGCTGCTATTATCTCTGGGCTGCCCTGCCCGGTATTGGTAAGGCCGGTAGAACCTTTTACCACATTCCATCTGAGGTTGCCTTACCCGGTATTGGCAGGGCCGGTAGAGCCTACATTGTGTATCTATTGAGGCTGCCTTGCCCGGTAATTTGGTAAGGCCGGTAAAACCGTTATGCTATTCCATCTGCAGGTTGCCTTACCCGGTATTGGCAAGGCCGGTAGAGCCTAAAGACTGTCCTGTCCGGTATATTGACAGGACCGGTAGAGTCTGCCTTCTGTCTGTGCTATATTCTGTATATATATATATGTATGTTATTGCCATCCTAAGTTATCATTTATTATTTCAATAAATTGATTTTTTTTACCTAAAACTTGTGTCTGAGAGTCATAATAAACCGTGACAGTACGAAAGGGCCATGACCTCAGACAGCAAGGGTCAAGGTAACGCACAGAATATCCATTGGAGGATGGATGTGCTCGAGCAACGTTTGGATCAGTTGGCAGTTGCAATTCAAACGATCCTTGAACGCACGGTACCTGCTGACCAATCTAGCTCTAGCCCGGTGGTCTCGCCAAGTCAGACACCGGAAAGTGATACCAGACCCCTAGGGGGTACTGCTAAAGGGTTAACGGCTTCTGCACCCTTGCCGCTAAGATATGATGGTGACCCTAGTCTCTGCAGAGGGTTCATCAATCAACTCGAAATCTTTATGGAATTGACGGCACACGCATTTCCCAATGATCGTAGTAAAGTGGGGTTCACGATATCACTGCTCACTGGCAGAGCATTGGCCTGGGCTAACCCCTTGTGGGAGAATGCTAAACCTTGTACTAAGAACTTTAGTGAATTTGTGCGTTCCTTTCGAAGAGTGTTTGAGCCTCCTGGTAGAACCACCTCTGCTGCCAAACGCCTTATGGAGATACAACAGGGCAGGCGTACAGTGGGCGACTATGCCATCGAATTCCGCACATTGGCAGCAGAGGTAGGTTGGAATAACGAGGCATTATTGGCAGCCTTCTCTCAAGGCCTGAATGACCACATTAAAGACGAAATCGCTGCTAAAGATCTACCTACTGATCTAGATGATTACATTGAGTATGTTATGATAATTGACTCCAGAATACGTGAGAGATCAATTTCCAGAGATCGTAAGTTACGGTCAAAAAATAATGAGCCTAGTAGCATGTTTTGCCCACCCATCCCTCCCTTGGCATTGAAGTCTAGTGAACCAGTACGGGAAACAAGTGAACCTATGGAAATAGGCTTCACTAGACTATCCAAGGCAGAGAGACTATATCGCAAAAAACAAGGGTTATGTTTATACTGCGGTAAAAAAGGGCACTTGCTAAATTCCTGTCCGGTACGTCCGGGAAACGCACACACCTAGGGTATCTTGGGGGACAGGCCCTAGGTGGTGTACAATCGTCCCCAGTGTCGGGCATAATGAAACCCACCATACAGGTGGTATTGTCTTGGGCACAACGCTCTGTGGAGGTTTTGGCCTTGGTTGACTCCGGTGCAGCAGGGTATTTTATGGATAATACCTTTGCTGAATTGCACGGAGTTCCACGCATTGAAAGAGAAAACCCCTTGACTATTGAAGCGATTGATGGTAGACCCTTAGAACCGCCTCAGGTTATATTTGAAACTATGCCATTGTCTATGACTATTGGGGCACTTCACAGAGAAGAGCAGCAGTTTCAACTGATTAATTCCCCGCACCATGCGGTGATATTGGGATTTCCGTGGTTACAGTTACATAACCCACAATTCGATTGGAAAAAGTGTGAAATTGCTGCTTGGTCCCAGTTTTGTATGGACAAGTGCGTCATCCAGCCTATTAAGGTCATGTGCACCTCCTCTGCTATGCCGGATGTGTACCAACAGTTTGGCGATGTTTTTAGCAAAGGAGAGGCTAGTATGCTACCCCAGCATAGACCTTATGATTGTTGCATTGAATTGCAGCCTGGTGCAGTACCTCTGAAAGGACGCACTTATCCATTATCTTGTGATGAAAATAAGGCTATGGAGGATTACATTTCTGATGCCCTTGCTAGAGGGATCATACGTAAATCTACCTCTCCAGCTGGGGCTGGGTTCTTTTTTGTAAAAAAGAAAAATGGCGAATTAAGACCATGCATTGACTACCGGGGCTTGAATAAACTAATGGCTAAAAACGCATACCCAATACCACTCATCACCGAGCTTTTTGACAGGCTTAAGGGCGCTTCGATATTTACCAAGTTGGACCTACGGGCCGCTTACAATCTGGTTCGCATTCGAGCAGGTGATGAGTGGAAAACTGCCTTTAATACTCGAGCTGGGCACTACGAGTATCTAGTAATGCCTTTTGGGCTGTGTAATGCACCCGCAGTTTTCCAGGAACTGATAAATGATGTTCTGAGAGATATGTTACAGACATGTGTTGTGGTGTACCTCGACGATATACTGATTTACTCCCAAAACATGGCACAGCACATCAGAGATGTATCCGCAGTATTGCTACGACTCCGTGAGAACAAATTATTTTGTAAAATGGAAAAATGTGAGTTTCATAGAACCAGTGTGCCATTCTTGGGGTTCATAATTGGCAATGATGGCATTGCCATGGACAAAGAAAAGTTGTCAGCTGTCCTACAATGGCCAAAACCCAAGGGTCTTAAAGCCATACAGCGTTTCCTGGGTTTCGCTAATTATTATAGGAGGTTTATTAAGAACTTTTCTTCCATTGTCAAACCTCTGTCCGATCTTACGCACAAGGGTGCTAATCCTTCTTGTTGGCCGGTGTCTGCTGAGAAAGCCTTTGAGAATTTGAAGCTGGCATTTGCTGCGGCTCCTGTGTTATCCCACCCCAATCCTTTACTTCCATTTACGTTAGAGGTTGATGCCTCAGATATTGGGGTCGGGGCAGTACTTTCGCAGCGACACGAGAAAGGTGGAACTCTCAGACCTTGTGGGTTTTTCTCTAAAAAGTTGACTGTCACTCAAAGCCACTATGAGATAGGTGACAGAGAATTATTGGCCATTATCCTTGCTCTTAAGGAATGGCGTCATTTGCTTGAAGGTACTAAGAATCCTGTCTTAATCCTAACAGATCATAAGAATCTGACCTATCTCTCGGAGGCCAAGAGATTGTCCTCTCGTCAGGCCAGGTGGGCACTGTTCCTGTCTCGATTTAATTTCATTGTATCATATTTGCCAGGGTCAAAAAATATCAGGGCTGATGCACTGTCAAGACAATTTGAGGCCGACAGTGACAGAGTGGAAGCACCAGCTCCTATCATCCAACCTGATAGAATACTGGCTACTATACGCACGAGTATCACTTCTCCTCTAGGGGAGGAGATCCTGGCCTCTCAGGGGTCCGCTCCCCATGAAACCCCAGTGGGCAAATGTTTTGTCGCTAAATCATTTCGTACTAGGCTGCTCGAAACCTACCATTCCTCTAAGGCTGCGGGACATATTGGTAGAGACCAATTGTTATGGTCCCTTTCTCAGTTATTTTGGTGGCCTTCCATGAGAAACGATTGTGCCGAATTTACGAATGCCTGTGCCACCTGCGCCCGCGCTAAGACCCCGAGACATCTCCCTGTGGGCTTACTTCAACCGGTGCCTAATGGCGAACGCCCCTGGTCTCATGTTTCCATTGATTTTATGGGAGAGTTGCCTATGTCGAAGGGGTACTCCTTTATATTCATGGTGGTGGACAGGTTTTCTAAAATGGCTCATTTCGTGCCCCTCCGTGGTCTTCCTTCAGCGAAGGAATTGGCAATGGTGTTCGCCAGAGAAGTATTCCGGTTGCATGGAGTGCCTAGGGTACTGGTGTCTGACAGGGGGAGCCAGTTTGTGTCTAGATTTTGGAGGGCATTTTGCCAACAGATGGGCATACAGCTGTCCTTCTCCTCTGCCTACCATCCCCAGACCAATGGAGCCGCTGAACGAGCTAATCAGGGCTTGGAACAATTTCTCCGTTGTTTCGTTACTGACCATCATGATAATTGGTCCGACTTGTTGCCTTGGGCAGAGTTCGCCAGGAACTGTGCGGTCAATTCTTCATCTGGGAGCTCTCCGTTTCTGATTAATTATGGGTTCCAGCCCTGTTTGCTTCCAGACTCATTTCAGACGCAACAGATTCCAGCTCTGGATGAGCATATCGAGCAACTCCGTTCCACATGGGCACAAGTTCAGAGGGCACTTGGTCAGTCATTTCAGCGTCATCAGCGCCATGCTAATCGCAGAAGGCTTCCAGCGGTTTCCTTTCAGGTTGGGGATAGAGTATGGCTTTCCTCCAGAAATCTCAAGCTGCAGGTTCCGTCTAATAAGTTGGCTCCTCGGTTTATTGGTCCATACAGAGTTATTCGCAAAATTAACCCTGTCTCCTATGCACTAGACCTACCTGCATCCATGCGTATCCATAATGTGTTCCATGTGTCCCTTCTTAAGCCTCTGGTTTGCAATCGCTATACTACCACACCTGTGGTGCCAGGACCTGTTGAGGTCGAGGGCCAGGAGGAGTACGAGGTTCAGAGCATTATTGATTCCCGTAGGCTTAGAGGAAGGGTACAGTACCTGGTACATTGGAAAGGGTATGGTCCTGAGGATCGATCATGGGTGGATAGTACGGACCTTCATGCACCTAGGTTAACTAGGGCCTTTCATGCCAATTACCCGCAGAAACCTAAACCCTATTCTAGGAGAGGGGGTCTTTGAAAGGGGGGTACTATCACGGTGCCCGTGATTTGCTGCAGTTACTTGTCTGTCACCAGTAGGGGGCTTCTATTGGCTGTCTGCAGATAGCCCGCCTCTTATTGACTATTTAAACCTGGATTGGGCACCCTTTGAGTGCCCTTTCGTGTTGTTTCTGACCTTCTTGCTATCACTATGCTAGTGATAGCTGGGCCTCTGTTCCAGTGTTCCTGAGTTCCTGATCTCATGTGTTCCTGAGTTCCTGATCTCTACTGTTCCAGTGTTTCCTGCATGCTGAAGTACTTCCAGTCCTGGTTCCGGCCTAGTCTCTGGTGTTGCAGTTCCTGCTGAACTTCTCTGCTGTTTTCTGACCTGACTGATCGTTGCTGGTTCCTGTCTTCTCATCACCTGTCTTCAGTATCCTGGCGACCTTCTGCCTGGTCGCGTGGTGACATTGCTACAATTCCGTGTTGGTCCCAGCGTGCGGACGCTGGTTTGCTCCCAAGCCTTGCGGCTATACTAACTCGCTTGTTACACCAGTGTGCGGTCACTGGTTTGCTCCAAAGCCTATCAGCTATACAAGTCTGTGTTGGTCCCAGCGTGCGGACGCTGGTTTGCTCCTAAGCCTTGCGGCTATACAAACTCACTTGTTACACCAGTGTGCGGTCACTGGTTTGCTCCAAAGCCTTCCAGCTATACAAATCTGTGTTGGTCCCAGCGTGCGGACGCTGGTTTGCTCCTAAGCCTTGCGGCTATACAAACTCGCTTGTTACACCAGTGTGCGGTCACTGGTTTGCTCCAAAGCCTATCAGCTATACAAATCTGTGTTGGTTCCAGCGTGCGGACGCTGGTTTGCTCCTAAGCCTTGCGGCTATACAAACTCGCTTGTTACACCAGTGTGCGGTCACTGGTTTGCTCCAAAGCTATCAGCTATACAATTCTGTGTTGGTTCCAGCGTGCGGACGCTGGTTGCTCCTAAGCCTTGCGGCTATACAAACTCGCTTGTTACACCAGTGTGCGGTCACTGATTTGCTCCAAAGCCTATCAGCTATACAATTCTGTGTTGGTCCCAGCGTGCGGACGCTGGTTTGCTCCTAAGCCTTGCGGCTATACAAACTCACTTGTTACACCAGTGTGCGGTCACTGTTTGCTCCAAAGCCTTTCAGCTATACAAATCTGTGTTGGTCCCAGCGTGCGGACGCTGGTTTGCTCCTAAGCCTTGCTGCTTAACGATTCTGCTAATTTGCCAGTTCCATCTGACTGCTGCTATTATCTCTGGGCTGCCCTGCCCGGTATTGGTAAGGCCGGTAGAACTTTTACCACATTCCATCTGAGGTTGCCTTACCCGGTATTGGCAGGGCCGGTAGAGCCTACATTGTGTATCTATTGAGGCTGCCTTGCCGGTAATTTGGTAAGGCCGGTAAAACCGTTATGCTATTCCATCTGCAGGTTGCCTTACCGGTATTGGCAAGGCCGGTAGAGCCTAAAGACTGTCCTGTCCGGTATATTGACAGGACCGGTAGAGTCTGCCTTCTGTCTGTGCTATATTCTGTATATATATATATGTATGTTATTGCCATCCTAAGTTATCATTTATTATTTCAATAAATTGATTTTTTTTACCTAAAACTTGTGTCTGAGAGTCATAATAAACCGTGACAATACCCACCTCCCGAGCACTGACTTCCTATCTTATCCCTACATTACCTCCTCCACTCACTGACACTGCTCAGTAATGCATTACCCCACCTCCCCTAGCACTGACTTCCTGTCTTATCCCTACATTACCTCCCCTACTCACTGACACTGCTCAGCAATGCATTACCCAACCTCCCTAGCACTGACTTCCTGTCTTATCCCTACATTATATCCCCACTCACTGACACTGCTCAGCAATTCATTAGCACCTCCCCTAGCACTGACTTCCTGTCTTATCCCTACATTACCTCCTCCACTCACTGACACTTCTCAGTAATGCATTACCCATCTCCCTAGCACTGACTTCCTGTCTTATCCCTACATTACCTCCCACTCACTGACACTGCTCAGTAATACATTACCCACCTCCCCTAGCACTGACTTCCTGTCTTATCCCTACAGTACCTCCCCCACTCACTGACACTGCTCAGCAATGCATTACCCACCTCCCCTAGCAGTGACTTCCTGTCTTATCCCTACATTATCTCCCACTCACTGACACTGCTCAGCAATTCATTACCACCTCCCTAGCACTGACTTCCTGTCTTATCCTACATTACCTCCCCACTCACTGACACTGCTCAGTAATACATTACCCACCTCCCCTAGCACTGACTTCCTGTCTTATCCCTACATTACTCCCCCACTCA